>JAEMWC010000318.1:532500-555000 GCA_016490735.1 Pachyseris speciosa
ACGTGAAGTTATATAAAATAGGTTGTGATTCTGTCTTGTGGAAACTGCATGAAGAGAAACCCAGTTATAGTATCGGTGTGGAATAGTTTAAAATAAAAATAAAAAATTAAAGAATATTTTTCAGAAGTTATATTTTGCCTTTTGAATCCTGCTGTGCAGCGTGGTAAAAAATGAACGTGCGTTTGGCTATTGTATGCTTGAAACTTATCAAAAAATCAATATAATAATAGTATTTTTAGCGTACTTGCCATTTACATTTTCGAATGCGCTTTACAAGCTCGTAAGATATCTAAGACTGAAAAGTGTTTTAAAACTTACATGCGATTTACGACCAAATTAGTCCATTAAAAATACGATAGGCTAAATGCGCATACACGCTAAGCTGTAACTAAGATAGCAGATTTATGAATGAATAATAGACAAATTAAGCAGAATATGCCAGAACGGTTGTTTGACGTATGAATATTAAGAATAGGACTTCTTAAATAAAATTGTTTTCAGCTTTGATTTTAAAATGTCAATGGAAATTGAGCCTCGCAGCTCAAGTAACAGATCGCTCCACATCTTTGGAGCCGCCCGTGAGAACGCTCGGTCTCTGAGTAAAGATGGAGGGTGAAGCACTCTTCTGTCTCCCAGGAAAATTCAAATGCAGTTGCTTGTAAAATAAAAGGGTGTATCATTTAATTAAGAATATAATTACCGGAAATGGAAAGAAAATCTGCGCCAATCAAGAAAAAAAACTTTAAAGCCTTTTGATAAAACGAAAGAGGAACTCCTTTCCATTGGCCTGCAAATAGTTCACACAAATTGTTTAAAAATGGAAGGGTGGGGTAAGTCTCGTGTACTTTACAAAAAGACCCAACTGAAATCATGAATTATTTTGCATAAATTTAGGAAAAATTGCATGAAAATGACAAAGTTTTCTGAGGAATGTCGGAATGCCCTTCATCTGATACCGTTGACAATAGCTACCAATATCTTTTAAAAGCTCTTTGCATAAAAAAATCTATTTTGCTTTGAACGAAGACCTGAGCTGGTCTCCAAGTAAGCAGCAGGGCGACTATCGGTGTTGAAAAATGCAGTCATGGTGCTTAATATAAGCATTCGCCGGGTGTCGTCTCTTTCGATTTCAGTTCTTGATTGGGGCGTCAAGTTTTTCAAATATTTAGTAAAACTAAAGCCAACAGCGACGACTAACAGCGGCCAGAAAATCGCCATAAAGATCGACACCTTGTAGCCTCCTAGTGTCGCTATTACTTCGGTATGATTCAATCTGTTGTAATGACAATCCAACCAGGATGCATTCCGTGCATTCTTTCCCATGTAGTTCGTGAATCTGTTTGGTATTTTCTGCTTTGGAAAGTGAGCAGCAAGATGGTGGACTGAACGCGCACTGTTTGGAAAGAAAAGTTGTTTTAACTGTCATTGAAATTTCTCACCTCGTTCTTGCTGTTTCGAATATAATCAAGAGTATCAGCTGTTCACCCTGCACTCTTTAAAAACGTTTCTACGGATCAAGTGGGGCTTGAGAAAAATTTACGAAGAGGGGAAGGCGCATTTCTCTCCAGCGTTGACACGGAACTTCGCACGTTTCCTTGCCCATGCAATTTGTCTTTTCCTTTTCTCCTAGTTTTGAGATGCCTTTGTCCAATGCCAAGTTTCGGTTCAACTTTTTTGAAGCTACCTAAGTCCTAATTTTGTGGTTAAATGCTCAAATAAAATCCTTGGCGTTCACTTCGCCCCTTGAGGTGCAATTCAACCTGACCAACTTTAGCCTTGATTTCAGTGGAAGACCGAAACGCGCCGCTAACTAATGTTGATTTTACTAGCTGAAACTAAACGTGCCCATTTATAGGACTAAACAGATCATCTAAATCTATAGAAGTGCTACAGTTTACTACCTTAATTCACACGCTGTAAAATACAACTCCTAATGTATGAAATACTCACCATCTCACTGATACTCCACAAGTCTTGGTGAACAATTGACTTCACGGTGAGCTTGTTGCCATTCGCTGATAGTTACTCATTCTTTTGTGATCTAAATTCCACATAAATTTTGAGGCAGGGATAGCAAGATTTTTGTGTAACGCTTGTAACACACGCACAGACGGCTTCACCCTCAAAAGTGGTGTAATTGACAAAGCATCCTGTCCCTTGGAAGTAAACCGCTCGACCCGCGGGTAAAACCACCTTGATAAATAAACAGACCAAAGCCTACCACAGTGACGAGTGATGAAAACTAACGCACAGAGGCCGAATCTTCGGAGAAGCCAGAAATGTTTTACATGGGAAGGCCATTATTGTTGTCCTCTTTCTCGTTCAGGCTTAGACTTAGTCAAACTGTTCACCGGGGCCTCAACGGTTCATTGAGAATTAACGCATGAATGCTACCACACAGAAAACGAAGTTGGCCCTGTCATAGACCGATATCACATTTCTGATGAACAATAGATTTTGCCCGTCCAGACTCGTCATCAGGATGAGTTCTAGCTCCCTCTGGATTAAGAACCTTTGTGTTTGCTCGTTTTGTGGACGAGGCTGGACGGGCAAATCTATTGTTCACAACAAGCGTGATATTAGTCTATTGTCGAAAACTAAACAAGCGCATGATTGAAAAAAGCAATTTAATGACTCGGAAATATGAAAATCCGTCTCAAGCACTGCTTAGAAAAGCTTTCACATATTTTAATATATTTTGCTATAAACGGTTGTGGTCGCACTTAAATCTTGTGAAGAATCCTTCAGTGTGAACTGAATAAAAACGTGTCTGAGATGTCGGATCTCCTTCATTCCTTGTACTTGGAACTGATGAGTAATCTACGCGTATACAACAACAATGTTATATACTATGTTATATACTATGTTATAATCAGACTTCTCTTGCTCGGATCTTTCCTGGGTACGGACTTGCGCAGTCAAGCAGTTAAATGAACAAGCATTTTCCTGTGGCCCGTGTACCCAATCCGTCCATGCTGAGCCGCCAAGTTATCAATAACCAACAAATCGCCACGTTCCCACCTAAAACCAACGGCGCATTGCCATGAGGTTGTCCGTATGTGCTGCAAGACTTCAGGTTCAATTTCACTTCCGTCTCCATAATAGGAGTGATAAGGGAACCTCTCATCCGGGATATTGGCATTGATAAACGTTGACATCGCCTTGTGATAAGAATTGTGGTGTGACGTAGCCTGGTTGAAAAATATTTTTGGGCCGCTCACTGGGTGAGGTATACAAGCAGGTCTGTTTTGCCATAAGTACAAGTCGCCGCTTGAATCCCATCTGATATTGTTGCCCTGTTGTTTGCAGTGACGCTCCACATCCTAGAAAGGTAAATATACTGCCAATTCAATGCATTCTCATGCCATACCCGGTGCTCGTGACGGCGGTATAGTGATGGGGATGGGGATGGGGATGGGGATGGTGCTGATCATGGTGGAATAGTGATGGTGATGGTGGAATGGTGATGATGATGATGGTGGAATAGTGATGGTGCTGGTGCTAATGCTGGTGATGGTGATGCTGGTATTGTTGGCAGTTGGCCATTTCGGAGTTGCGCAGAAAGCTAACCCCATCAGATGAAAGATAGACATAGACCAAGTTATGGACTTTAAAACATAGTTCAAAATCCATACAAACGTCAATAATTTTGAGGCTGCTTCCCCCATGTCCCCCAAAACCATATAAACTCTTAAAAATATATTTCAGTTTTTTGACAACTTTGAAATCCCGCCATGCACCTACTATTTGGAAATAACTGAGGTGAAATTCACTTTGTTTGCCCATTTTTACGAATATCACAGAAATCGTACAAAGTTTGAAGAGTTTATATGGTTTTCAGGGGCGCAGTCTAAAAATTAGAGACGTTTATATGGATTTTAAACTATGTTTTGAAGTGCATAACTTAGTCTCTGTTTAACCTAAAAGCATGAAACTTGGTCAAATAACCCATCTCAACGTTATCTTTCATGTGATGTTGTCAATTTATCGATTGGTTAAAATTTGAAACTGGCCCCAGTTCCCTGCGCGATTCCGGAATGGCCAATAATCTGGTTGCTCGAAAGGTAGACAAATGATATTTCACGGGGAAAATTGACGGTCAAATTGTTTCCATTACCTGCAAGTCCATTTCGATGGTCATCACATTTAAAAACATGCTGAGCTTTGTTAGAAATAATCTTCCGTTTGCTTTCAATGTCGCTTAGCGTAACCCAGACGATGGAGCCATTTTATCAATCTTAAATTGCAAGTAATTTTATCATAATAAGGACAAAACATAACAAGAGCTCACTTTACAAAAGAATGGGATCGAGAGTGTCGCGTGAGGGATTGTGGATTATTTGTGAGATTTTTCTTCGCAATACGCCGCCCAAACAATCCCGCAAACCCTTTCGCAACCACACGGTCCCAGTCTTTTTCAAAGTGAGCCATGTAGACTACAGGCTGTCTCTCTCTTCACCTAAGATCTGTAGCGCGGGTTGGATCTTGGGAGCGGTCTCATCTCCGGTTTGCATAATTTACCCTCACTTTTTCGCGCGAGTGATCTGAGAAATAAATTACGACCGCTTGTAGCCTGATAACGATGCGGCCAAGATTTATCTTACCTCACACTTCATAAAGATTTTAAACAGAGTATATCTTATACCTTTCTGTTCTCTGTTTTGAAAACGCTCTGCCAGGTCATGTAGTTCCCACGAGATTTGTCAGGCATATATCGTTCATAGCGAATTTGTTTTTCGTCTAGTTTCCTCACGATATCAGGATCCAACTTTGAGAGAAGCTCGCTGTTTTTAAGCAACGGAGTCTCCCCACCGCATCCATCAGCTGGCTCCTTCACACAGTAAAAAAATACCTGAGAAAAGATTAAAAACAAAGGAAACGAAACACGATAGATTTTAAGCACGGTAAAGGTATGATACAGGTGAACAATTGTGGAATTGTGGGCATGAATCTAGGATAAAATGGGGTAATGGGCTCCTGGTGGGCAAGCACAGTAGAAAGCGTCTAATGAGGACATGGCAGGCAAAGTTAGGAGATATTTCCACGATGCATGGCGGAAGCATGAAAAACGACGTACACTTTGTAGACTTGTCCAGTGAAAGAAGAGAAGGACTGGGGACGAGGCTGGCATTTCGTCGCTTAAGCCTGGTTTTCACTAGCGACGCAAGCACAAGAGCGCTTAGTTCACCGTCAAAACGGGCTTAACGCAAGCATAAGCATAAGCGCTAGTACAAGCGCAAGGATCAAAATTTTTCCTTTTCCTTACGCTTGCGCTTATGCTTGCGTTCGCTTGCGTAGTATGATAACGACGTTCGTTTTCACTTGGCATAAGCTTGTTGTACTTGCGCTTGTGATTGCGTCGGTAGTGAAAACCAGGTTTTACCTTAGAAGGAAAGACATCACTGTAAACCATTTCGTTGTGCATTTCTATTGTGTAGCTGTCCGGTTCATCACTGGCGGTGTAAACTCCAGCTTCTTTATCTACTACGACGCGAGGGCCATTACCTCCTTCATATCCCAAACTGTTAAATGGAATGGCCTGAGAAATAATAGAAAAATCTCTCGCGGTCTTAGCTGGCAGACCACGGAACAATATCGCAGGATAATCAGGGGCATTCTCTGTTACGTATTCCATGCATTTTATCGTCAGTTCCGCAAGGGAGGACTGGTTTGGGTTTTTAACTCGTACACCCAGTGGAAATGAATCCCGTGGTTCTGCAAGGAACTCTGGGAAATCAGTGTCTGAGGCGCCCGGAAGGAACTGCCTGCCTCTTAGCCTCGACTTGAATTTCGTCACCAGTTCTTCTCTCGGCAACTTTTCCAAAACACTGGCTGAGGTCGATGAGGACAGCTGCTTGCAAGGTCCTTTGAGAAAAGACGCAATTCTCCACAGTTTTGTTAACACACGGGTATACATGATCTATAGTGACAGAGAAAACATGCAGGAAAATAGTCGTCCAAAATGATGTTCATTCACATCAAAAATAAATTGAAAAAAAAATAGTCGTACTAAACGGCTCTCAGTCCCTACTCCGCCTCACGCGTTTAAAAGATGTCCTTATAGTAACTACACTTGTCAAAGTCTGTCGGACAGGGCAACGACCCCTCAAATATTGAAACTGGCCCGTGATTATCTGACTCGTGTTGCTACTTATTGCATGGAAATGTTTCTTTAAATCTATGCTTAAATACTTTTGAAGAGGACAACTATTTCTAGTAGACCATTGTGAGATTAAACACGCCACAGCTTTCAAAGATGACGTCTGGTCAATGAAAGGAGCTGCGGGCGGCGAAGTTCTACTTGAATAGCTCCGCAAATGACCGCAATACATTAGGACCTGCGATGGGGGGTTCCCGTGTCGCTTGTCTGAATTTTAAAATCTCCCGTGTCGGTTAATACTCGCCTAGCTGTCGGAAATTGAAATAAAATTATTTTTCCTTGTCGAAATTTCAGTTCATCGGATTTACTTTTTTTAATATACTGACATACAGGACCACTGTATTTTCTTTGCTTTGATCACGTCACTTTAGAAAAGTCACATAACGGCGTGTGATATGGAAATGTCTACGGCTCTAAAGTTATGGATGTTACGCGGTAAACCGGTTTCGAGTATCAACCATATAACAGGCAACTAGCCATTCGTGTGGCGTAAAATTTGATACAATCAACCACAACAAAGAAATAAGTGAAATTTAGTTTAACCTTGTTCTATTCGTCCTTGCTATGACTGCTATGTCATGCACAACAACTTGTTTTGAGGGTTCGCTAATCTTAAAATGAAGACTGTATTGTTGTTGGTTTCGAAGTTTCCCCGCGATTCCTGAATCCATTTATTGTTAATTTACAGAAAATATCACAAATACGCCACTTACTTACCTATTTCGCAAATCACATCTAGAGCACGACGGCTCGTGCTCAGTTTCGAATACAAGAGGGGAGGGGGTAGGGAGTTGAAAGTTGAACCAACTAAAGGCAATAAGTATACATAATGCAGCTTATTTTCGATCTTCAATTATCAAAATATGCCAAACCACCGCTCTTTTTCGCCAACCTCAACCTTGACGTCACTGTCCGAATTTTGCCGGGAAAGGATGTCTTTCGTCGGGATTTCATTTCATGATGCGCTGTCGCTATGGCTTTGGGCCATGTCGCTTGTCGGAATTTACCCAGGCAGAGTCTCTACATTGGCCAAAATTCATGCCTCAACGGGCTTTGTAATCCCCAAACGGCTTATTCATTCCCATATGGTTCTCAATCGTCGTATTAAAGGGCTTTAACTTCCCCAAATGGGACTCACGAAGCCTAACTTCTCTAGTTCCGAAGCAGTGGAGTGGTCATTCTCAAAAGCGCAGCGTTGAGTCATTCTGTCTGCGGCAAGTACGGCGATCTATTGCTTGAAAGCACCTTTGCAAGCCTTCCATTCTACCAGACTGACGCGTTCGTCGAAAGCTGTGGCATATGGAGAAAGTAAATTTCAAGAAATTCAAAATAAAAGTTAGGAAACAGTGATTTTACTCACCGAAATCATTAACCCCTCAATCCCTTGATGTCACGCCACGACAGTCACGATGCTACGACGTTCCTTCAAATGCTTTTTTCGAATTCAGTTAGCCTCGAATTTCCCTCTGTTTACTCCAGGAGCTTCGTTCACCAAATAGGGATTTCCGAATTAACATGACTAATTCCACGTCAAATCTACGTGGTTAAGGCACATCATTGATTACGTAATTTTTTCATTTGTTTGTCATATATTGCATTAGCCTCCTTCGCAGACGTCTTTGGGTTCGTCACGCGTTCCTTGCCCACGAACGTCTGCTGAACTGAACTACCACTTCCGTTCGTGGCGGTTAGCCAATCATAGTTCGTTTTCCAATTTATGGAAAGTAGGACTTCGACCCTGGATTATTTTCACAGACGATGCACGTGAATCGGGTGTCGATTTCCATTCTTACGCAGCTCGTTATTGGTTTCTGCAAAACAAAGGCTAACCGCCGGCGGACGGAAGTGGTAGATCATGGCATAATTTGTATTTCAGCCAAACTGTTGGATCACCCAATCACGCACCCATTGGAAAAGTGCACAACCAAAATTACGATTATGGAAACGGCCAAACGAAAAACCAAATCTCATCGATGAATCAAAAAATACCAACGAAAGATATACAGAAGGGGATTAGGGACTTACTTTTGATAATGTCGTCTGGGTTAACTATTGGCTAAGTGGGTAAATTTGGAATGTTTCTCAGGTTTGCTTGAGTTCTTTCGAGCAAGGGACAAGATTCGAAGAGCAAGATAACAACGAGACAACTTAGTTGATGCACGAGTATCATATTTCTTTATTTAGTCTACCAGGCAAACACGGCGTTCTAGAAAAACCAACACCTAAAAACACGAAGCCAGAGTTACAGGCTAACTTCTAATACTACTTGACCGGCTTAGTTGAGCTGCTGAGGGTTTCAGCCTTCGTGAGTAGTCTGCCCTTCGTTCACCACCCAGCGTCCAACTCCGCCTCCTCCACCTAACGAAAATGTACAAAATAGGTTATTTTTCTAACGAATAGTCCTGACATTGAAGTCATTTAACAATCGACGTTTGCTATTTCTACACGAGACTTATCTTCTGCAGACTTGTTACTATTGAGATGTTTGAGAAACATTTGTCAAATCTTAGCGGACACTTTTGTGTATTACTGAGATTTTATCGGGTTGTAATTTTGTTGAGAGTGGAGACGGTGAGCGAAATGTGTGACATTAATAATCAGTGTAAACGCTTATGTTATAAAAGCAACTCGCTCACCTCCACCAACACCGAATGTGCATTTCACGGGGCTCCCTCCGGAGATATAGATTTTGTCCTTGAGATTTCCCTTGAGTTTCTTGGCAAAAATAACGACACTTCCACCAGCACCGCTTCCTCCGGGGGCGGATCTATGAGCCTTCTTGTTTAAACACTGGCCTAGTTGACCTGGTCAATAGAAGAAATGGAAAAAAAAAAACGCTCAAAACGTGCTTCCGCTGTTTTCGTATTTTTATTTAGGTGAAGGTCAGACCATTTGGCACAATTTCAATCCGCACCAACTTGAGGCTTTGGAACTTCTTTCTATAAGTTTTATATACATTATGCTCCTTTGATTATATTTTTTTTTTCTCTCAGTTTTTTGTTTAATATCACCACTCTGTTGATGGCTCCCAAGCAAGATCGACCATCAAGAATGGGACTCCCAGATACAGTCGAATATGGGTCTTTTTTCATTCTGGTGGGTATAGTTTTGATTTCAATATCCAAAAGTTATGCCATTTCGGTTTGGGGCTTTTTTTTTCTTTTCTCACTTGCTAGTTATAGATGGGTGGAGTAAGTTTTTGCCGAGGGCCGTACTGTTACGATGAGGCGAACCGAGGCACTTGCCTCGGTGACAATTTTGAGTTAAAGTCATTTGCTTTTATTTGTGCGAGTGTGTGTGTCCTAGGGAAATATTGAGCTGTCTATTAATTTCACTTAAGCGTGAGTATATTTTGTTCAGGTTCCTGTAAGAGGCTATACATTAAAACATGACAGTAAATAAATATGAAAGATTTTTTTCTGAAATTGTCTCGGTAACAATTTTCTTCCGGCTACGGCCTGTTGCGATGGAAAAAGGTGAAACAATAGCATAAATAACGATTCTGTAAAAAGTGTGGAAACCGTAACGCCATTTGCGAGCATATTGCTCGGACTCTGAAGAACTCTCAGTAACAATTATTGTTAGTGAGAGTCCTTCGAGTTCATCTTTTTCTCCAGGATGTTTCGATGACATACACTGGAGAGGAAGTTGATAATACTACCGTACTCATGAGTACTGCACATTATCTCACCTTCCGCAAGAATCTTTCCATTTAGTGACAGTTCGTCGACCTGCAAGTAAACCAGGCCTCCTCCATTTCCTCCTTTACCCCCTGGGCTGGGGTCGTCGGTGAAAGCACTACCACCACCTCCTCCACCACCCCCACCGTAACTTAAACGTGATTCGAAGTCCATGCTGCCGAATTGAAGCCCACCTACGAAAAAATAGTGACGACGATTATCTTTTAAATAATCTTCCTTAGTTTTTGTTAAAAACAAATGTAATCAACAGAACAGTTCAGACATGCATTATAATTTTATCTGATGTCTAGCTGGCTTTTCAAGGACACACCTTTCCGAATCACATTTATCCCTCCCTTATAAGTATTTAATAATTATTTAAATATTGTCTGTTACTTAGCCGACGAGGCCGCAGGCCGAGGTGGCTGAAATCCGGCGAGAAGGATGATTGTTTTGTTATTCAACAAATTAATGGCAAAGCACAAGTTTTTATATTTATTGCAGAAAAGTTGGAAAAGTCGCCATTCTTCTCCTCGACACACAAAATTATGTACATCGCAGGATAGCTGTTGAGTTCGACTGACGAATTCTGAGGGCGGCAGCTGTGACCATACGTGGGCATTGTCACAATGGGGGTGAATAGTAACAGCTGTCACTGGATCACTTTTCAATGTCGTTTTTAAAAATCAACTCTGTAATAGGAATAAGGAAGGGTGACCTCCTCCTCCGCCGCCTCCGAAGTTGTTACCGCAAGAATCACCTGAAAAGTAAAATTGAAAAATCGATATGATCAATTTAGCAAAAAAAATAGCCATTTAGTGAGATTTCATTATCATGACAGACAAACTGAAACAAATGATTAACACAATCTGTCGACATTTCACCATTACGCTAAGCCTTAGCGTAATAGTGAAATGTCGACAGATTGTGTTGATCAAATGCCTACATCGTACAGAGACCACATCGCGTAGAATTCCCTATCCAGTGCGGTCAAAAAAAAATTTCCCGTCGGGGTGGGGGTCAGTTTTTTGCCGTTTTTCACCGTGACATCACTAAATGAAGCATACATGAATCAAAAGACAATACATGGAGTCTTACAGGATATAATGACCTTGAAAAACAAAAATGATGGCGACTCGACCCGTGAAAAATTGTTTACGACTTTACAACAAGTTTTCTGAAAGTTTTCTTCGCGCGGACCTCCCCTGACGGGCTCAGGCTAAATGCAAAGGAAAGCAAAAAAACCAGTTTTTATCATATTCCTCGGATTGAAAGGCTGTGATGGCTTTGAAGGTATACGATAGACATCAGCATTTCCACTGGTACCCTTCGGATTCTCAGCTAACTTGGGCCTTAATCCTTCGATGAAAGTCCTCGAAGGTGCTTTTCCATACTGAAATGGCGAGATTGAGCTTGATTTTTAGCGGAAAAAAACAGAGCGATCCGATAACCTGGTTTTTATCTAAGGTAAGATTTTGAATATGATGTTTCTCGTCACCTCAATTCCGGTGGTACCCATTTAGAAATCGCTACGAACCAAACGCAAAAACAGACAAAGATCCACTCAAAGTCGTTAAAATCTTACAATTCCGCCATATTTTAAAGATCACCACATGGCTTACCAAACTGAGACATTACCTTAACCTTCACATGCTGAAACAAATATATTATGCTTTGATTTATCCCTATCTAAGCTATGGCATTTTTGCCTGGGGTTGTGCCAGCAACAATCGATTGAATTGCCTTCGTATGAAGCTGAATAAATGTCTCCGATGCATTTTCTTTGCACATGCTAGGGAGAGTGCTGGCCCTTACTACAAACTTTTAGAAATTCTCAAGTTGGACTGTATATATAAATTTAGAATGAGTTGCCTTACACATAAGATTAAAACTAGAACTGGTAGCATTCCAGATGTCTTCTCTGATATCCTGACTCCAGTAAATCATGTGCACAGCTATAACACGATTTGCTAACAGCCTGAATTTCTTTAGGCCAAGAGTGTCAACCAATATGGGTAAATCTACGTATAGATTCTCGAGCCCAAAAATTTGGGAATCTATACCCCTCAGAATTAAAAGTCTGCCCTACAACACTTTTAATAATGAGTATAAATGCTATCTTTTGTATAATCAAACATGATTTTGTTGTTGCTGTTGTTTATTAATTTGATTTTGCTAACTGTGTTTTATTTTGCTGCTTCCATTTCTTTCTTTTTTTTTTTCTGAAAACATAAATAGAACGTACATACTTAACTGAATATTTAATGCCTTACGCTGCCATTTACTTGGCCATGGCAGTGTCCAACAAGAAAGCTTTCGCTACTTTGGACACCGCTCACATATTAATTTATTTCTTAATGGCTTCATATTATTTTATGCTTTATTATTGCCACTTCTGTAACTTATAAATTGTATTTAAATGCCCTTTATAGTGTAAATAAAGATTGATTGATTGCTCAAATGTGGCTTTAGCCTATTAAAGCCTCGGATGTGACCGGGAATTCTACATGACGTGCTACTCTTTAATTGCGTATAATCATCCATTTGTACAATAAATGTGATGTAAAAATATTTCTTGGGGATCATCAATCGTTAGTTGTATTTGCAGTGCAACCTCGTGGCTTTCCCCAAATTTCTGATTGGTTTATCGAGCTCTTTATGTTTATTGTCAGTGATCTGAGAAATTGTTTGGGTTTGAATTCACGTTACTCAACTGAACGTCACTCGGAATAAACTGTGAAGTAAACTAATTTGTTGTTAATTATGTCTCACTAGTCATACCTCCTCCTCCACCAAGTTTATCTGTACCCGCATTCCCTTGTTCTGCGGTGCTGTCATAGCAAAGTACGCTGACACCCGAGGTGTAGTTACCTCCTGGCTGTCCTCCATTACCGCCATTACCTCCCGGGCAACTCGACTTGCCACCACCCCCAGCGTATTTTGCAATCTGTAAACAATACCATCAGACAAGCTGAAATTTCGAAACAAATTTATTAAAATTATCCGTTGTTATTATTTATTTTGATTTAATATGCAAAGGTTGTGAGACATACTCTTAAATTTGAGGAACTGATGCCATGATGTTAGCCTGGTAGTCAGGCTGGTGAAATTCCCTTGCTCTATATGACAGAGGTTCATGAGGGGTTTGAGCATTAGATTGCCGAGGGGGGGGGGGGGGGGGGGGGGTCTGTAACAGGGGATTGAGCATTAGACTGCCGAGGGGGGTCCATATATAACAGAGGATTGAGCATTACCTAGTGCAATGCGAATAGCGCAAAATAACCAAGGACAATGTTTTGTTTGGAAATCCCACTGAAAACAACGATTTAAATTACATTTCGAGTTCGGGAGAAACCTTTTCCGGGTGTACGCCTTACTTCATATTGTTGAATTCATGTATCTGTCATAATGCATACCCTGGAAGAACCTTTGACCATGATATTGGGGACTGGCTCCTAAAGTATGAATTTGCTGCGTACAGTGTACTATTAACCCAAATATGTTGCATTTTGCACCATAGGAGATAAACCTTTCTAAAACTTAACAGCTGCTGGTTTTCACTGATATTCGATAAATTATGTTCACAGTTGCCACATTTCTGTTATAGTGATAGACTATATCTGTTATAGTGATAGACTTATGTCTGTTTATACATGCTAAAGCTAAGGGTAATTGATAATTCAGAGAAAGCGACTTCGTGTCTTAAGGAACCCTTGGAAACCAAAAGTTTACTCAAGACTTAGCGTACCGCTGCGGCATTTCCCCCTTTTCCGCCATCTTGGCCACCGCAGCCGCTTCCGCCACCACCTCCCCCTCCGCCAGAGAAATGTCCACCGCCTCCCCCACCGGCTGCGCCATCGTCAGAATTTACAGTGGAGTCTCCTCCTCCTCCCCAGCGTTTACGCCTCCTGGGCCACCTTTGGAACCTAAACAATGAGCGTAAAAGTATTATGATCTTAGCCAGTTTGTCCTCTGAATGTAAAAAAAAAGAGCTAGAGAACAAAACAATGAAGATTTAATAGGAATAAATTTTTTAACTATTTATCCACGGCTGTCTTTGAGTGATGAGGACAAATTTAATGGTCGTTCTTAAATTCTTAGCATTGTGTGTCAAGACTCCCTTGCACGGATTCTTTTCTAACTTACTATCCAAGGGCGTAGCGAGGGGGGATCCTGGGGTGCCCGTGATCCCTCTCCCTCCTTTGTAAGCCTTTTTTAAGAAAATAACCTACAATATTTAGGTGGCAATCTGGTGAGTACCCTCTGTTTGATACAGTGTGTTGCAACTTCTATAACAGTCGTGAAATTTCATGAAATTGACTTTTACCATTTTGTATGAAGGTGGTCATTGACCATTCGCACGGTGTTTTGATATCCAAAAGTGTGCGCCATTTGCGTTTTGGCTTTCAGTTTACCTGTTATGGTCACGTGATCTGCCAAATTTGGTTATGAATGGAAGTGAGGGGTGAGAAACTTTCCATTTAACCAACAGTTAGCTCAGTTCCCCCCTCCTCCTAATTACTCACTGAGCTAACAAACGTGGTAATTTTGAGACGGTTTAGATAGCTGCTTACCCTTACTACCAGAGGGTCCATCCCCACCCCCTCCCCCTCCTATTCCATCGATGTTCGTTGCCCACGAGGTGCCCGAAATGTCTCCTCCTTTTCCCATATTTGGTTCATCTGCGGAACAATAGAACGTTTCTCCACCATGACCTCCACCCCCTCTGGGATCACCTCCAGCACCCCCACGGAATCCTGAAAGGGGAAGTCATAATAACCATGATAAGTTAGTAAGTCAATAACGATGACCACGCTCGTAGTGTGATCGGGTGGTTAAAAATCCAATAATTTGTTTGTGGGCTGTAGAGCAACTGCAGTTCAAAGAGAACAGAGACCGATTTAAATGTCATCTAATAAGATGAATTGGTTGACATTCAACCTAAATTCAATGTATGAGACCTTCCATCAGTAAGATATAATTATGTGTGAAATAGGGAGATAACACTGGGGATAGTATAGCAAGCATAATGTTCAAGACACAGGGGAATCCTGTACTCCTTGGTTTTCTATTGCGTGACATGGGCAGCCTGCGTGGAAGGCACAAGAAAGGGAAACGGGTGAGCGCGCGAAGCGTGGGGAGCTCTCTCCTCCCTCGCTCCGCGCGCATCCAGTTTCTCATCCCTTTTCCTTTTCTGGCGTCTGCCACGCTGGTTGCAAGATGGGATGCGCAACTGACAATGAAAACTAATACAACGTTTAGAAAGACAGTTCTGTTCGTTGAAATAACGAGTTACATTTACCTTTTCCTGACATGTCGATTTTGGAAGTTTGATCGATTGATAATTTTGGGGTTCTGAGAGCTAATATTCCTCCTAGACCATCTGTTTGTTCGGCGCATGCCAGGACACAATTGTTTTTCAAGGACACCCGTTTGAAGTATGGAACCTTCTGTGCGATCACACAAGTGTGCCGGTCGTTCCTGAGTTTCATCTTGATTGGCTTATGCAGGGTAACTATGCAGACAGATGCCCTAGGGTTAATCCAAGAATAAAAAAGGATCATTAAGCTACCTTCACAGCAGTGGAAAGAGTTGAGACTCGGGTGTAGACGGTAATGGAACCTAACTAGAAAGCAGTGAATTATTTGGGTACCCTAACTTGTTTGATACTATAGTTAGGTCAATAACACTGAAAAAAATACTTGATGTGATGCGTCCTCCGAAATAGAATTGTATCAAACGAGATCACATTGCCGTACGTACTTTGGTGGTATAATAGCAAATGTTTTACCCTTTGTCGTCATTTTCTGTGGAGACGTTCTTGATCCACATTAATACGTACTTCCCATAGTTGTACAACGATCCACGACTTACAAACAGCAACAATTTTCTGCTACCGATGCCGAGTTTGCGGCCTGTGCAATTAACCAGCTTAATCAACTTAGACGAGGTGGAGATTTCAGCTACTTTCCAGGAAAAAGAATATCTGTCACAAACATCAATTGTTTCGCTATCACAATCCAATTCGCTGGGTATTTTACCTGGGAAAGAAAGAAGACAAAACAATGAGTACAGTAGTATTACTACCCGATTCATGAGAGCGCTTAGGGTTGAGTTATATAACGTTGCCGGGTTTCTGAAGGAGGTGTCCTGTCACACTGTCGACACTTCACGTTATTTTTGGACTGTATTGTCAAATACAGCGATACAACAAAACATCAAAATAATCTGAGCCAAATGACGTCAAAGATTCTCTTAACAAAACAGGGGAGCAAGGTTGGCGCAGTGGTGAGAGCGCTCGCCTTTTTTAAAGGATGAAATATGAATAGTGTTACTGTTTTCAGGGATCAGCGACCACGATAATGACGCAGTGTCAGTGGCGTGGAAGTCAAAGGGACAGTGGGAGGGCAGTTCAAATGACCATGGCAATGACAGTGTCAGTAAAACCGACAGGGAGAGTGAAAGTGACAGTTACTATAGATAATGACAGTCACCATGATAATGACATTGGACAGTGACAGTGCGATTAACAGGGACAATGTAAGTGAAAATAACAGCGACAATCACAGTGACGTGACAGTAGACAGTAAAAGTAGACAGTGACAGTGACAGTAAGAATAGCGTCGGCAATTGGAGTGGCAATAACAATAGCAGTTAGAATAGCAATGGTGATCACAGTACCTGTAACAATGACAGTGACATTGAGAATGGCAAGGGTTTCGAACTTTTAGCGCCAATTATCATTAAAATTGAGCAACAATATTACAAATTTTTACACATACTTTACAAAGAACTTAAATCTTACCCGAAATCCGAATTCTAGTGCATTCCCCGGAGCATCGTTTAACAGCCTGTATAGAGGCGGAAAGTTGGTGTCACCTTCAATTTACCAAGTCAGTTTGCTTTTGCCAGTTTCTTTAATGTAAATTGTTTCAAAGATGTTACATTTGAACGTACAGTTTTTATTGTTAGCAGGGAAAAATGAAGCATTTAAAACTCAGAGGTGTGCGAGTGATGAGAACGAAGAGACTAAATTTACATTGTATTGAATATAATGAGACGAAAGCAACCGGATAATGTATTATTGACTACATCTCTCGTATAGTTTTGTATCGTTTTCCCATTGATGAATGGTCTCCAATACAGACATTTGCCTTTAGAGAGATACTACGAAGCCAAGATGGCAAAATTCTTGGCCATAAAATATGCAAACGTTCACAGTAAGACTCAAAAAAGTTGAATTTTGCGCCATAAATTAACATGATTCCACTCGATTTTCATTGGTTATTTCTGTAAATTAATTACTGTTTTGTTTATTAAACATAAACAAATTAATGATGTAGTAAGTATTTACAAGTTGTGAACTTACCGTTAGCTGTTGGCAAGTTATCGACACCAGAAAAAGAGAGAAGTGGTACAAATTCATGACGACTTTTCTCTGACCGGTGCCAATCGTGAGACGCGAAGCTTGCTAGGTCTGTCAAATCAATGAACCTCATCAGCTGAGCAATTTTTCTTTATATAACTCGTTTAGATGTGCAACTAGTCAAGACTACTCGTTCATTATGCACGTGCATTGGTGCAAACTCTCCTTTTTAAACTATTAATTGAACAGAACTAAACTACTTGACCTCAAACGTGAACAAGCCTGGCTGTACGTAGCCGCTCGTTCATCAGGGAATAATCGCATAGGGACCCCAGTGTTATGGTAAAAAATACTATTGTGGATCCTAGTAGTTTTTGTAAATAGTATATGCGGTGATTAATCACAAAGGCTGTTATAATTATTAAAGTTCATCTAGCCCAGATATTTTTTTTCGTTAAAATCTTAGCACCTATTCGCCGACGCATGCACTGCTTCTTTTGAAGTCTTTTTAAACCAAATCTTGACTTTTTATAGCCTGTTAAAGTTACGAAATCTAGCCTTCATTTGATTTGCATCTCGTTAAGTCTTTGTAAGCATGTATGCATGCAAAGCAGTTTATGACGTCAAATCAGGAATAGACCCACGCCCCTTCTGACTCGGTCGCGTACCAAGTGATGCTTAGTTTATCGCAAGTTTTGAAGCCCCTAAAAAAGTCTTAACTGGAAACTTGTCAGGAGTTTGATAGTTACAAGCGACAGCAAAGTCTTCTAAATGCGTATGTGTTAGCAAAGCATCACTGCTCATGATGCTCATGAACAGATTGAAGAAAAACGCATCGTTCTCCGAAAACATTTTATCAAATCTATCAGGATATTTGAAACACAGAGGAGGTGGAGTAAATTATTCTCTCGATAGATCATTTGCAAATCGCCCAAACAGGGCAAACTTGTTCCAATAGAATGGTTCGTTGCAATGGTTCGAATTCCAACAAACTTTTCGTTTTACACGATCTCCTACTTTTGATGGCATATCACAAATATTATCAACCACCTATTGTAAAACAAAAATTGTTGACCGTAGTCTTTGCGCATTACGAAATCCTTTTTCTTCAAAATTTGGAAGATGTTAATTCGTTCGATGTTGCGTCTCGAAGCGCTTTTCCCCCAAAATGTATTTGGGCTTACACTCAGAAAGGTGTTATCGCCACTTCAAGAAATGGTTGAGCTAGTACTGCCAAGCGAATTTGCCTTTGCCTATCACTTTTTTTGGATTCCTGTGAAAGACTAAACAAACTTACCTGCAGATAAAGAAGAGGCACTCCCTACTGCTCTCGGCTTGTAGAATGTTTCTTGGTGGGTTGCGCACAGTGCATTTTATTACGTTGCACAGAGCGAAAACAAAACATCAATGCAAAACCGACAAGCAACACCAATTTAGATAGGTATGTGTTAATAACATTGTAACCCATGTTATTGTCACTGAAATGTCTAAAAGCATGCAACCAAGCGTGCAAAAGAAACTTGTCGGAACCCTGTGTGGGTTGAACATCTATGCTGAAAACTGAAGTGTTACGATAAATATCTCACACTGATAACTCAATTTGCATCTCACCCAGTATCACGGATTTTTCCCGCACGTTAAGCTTCATTAGTTTTCTGTTTAATTTGCTTTCTTTTTGTACATAGCTGTAATTTGTTACGTAACCCTGTGTGTTAATTTTATACCTAATTACTTTCTGTAATCTTTGATTGTTATTGTTTAGCTGTAATTTGTTACGTAACCCCGTGCGTTAATTTTATACCTAACAAGAGGCCCTATGAGTGTTTACTTGGGCCACACTGTCTGAGAGCCTGCAACAGGCCGGTTAGGATGGCTCGTGATGCAGAAGTTGGACGCACACTTTCTGATTCTTGAAAATTTTAAAATGGCTTTTGGGTTCGGACAAGGCCTTTTTTTTATGTACGAGCAAAGAGCGTAAAACTGTTTTGAGAGTTGCCATCGAGAGTTACTACCAAACGCAACTATATCTGTGGTAATATTGTTTACCTCTTACAGACCAGTTCCGCTGAAAAGTAAGTTGCCATTCGCGGCGCCTTTCCTGCGCGAAGCGAAGTCGCCCGCTTCACGATTCGTGTTGCCCGAGAGTCAATGAAGCGAAAATTTTTAATATATATTGCGGATGACTTTCCCGTAGCGTGTTACAAATGCAGCTATTGTTAATAATTTAGAACTTATATAGAGCGTTTTCCATGTGTATATGATCAAATGCGTTTTACAAGCAGATGAAATTGGAATTTGGAAATGTTGGTTTTTGTGGAGAGGGGAAAACCGGAGAACCCGGAGAAAAACCTCTCGGAGCAGTTTTGTAAACAAAACGACGAGTAAACAAAACGACGAATTTTCTCAATTCGTTAGCTGTCATTCGCCACAAACAAATGGCTAGTCTTTTCAGGTGTTTTGCATAAAAACGCAAACGTAATTTGCAGAAAACCATAAAACTGCTGGCTATGTAACTTGAAACCTTCCACTAAACCTGACCGACAAAGTCATTCGTTAATCATTACACGCTTGAAAAGCCGATAATAAACCCTAAGCAGAACGGAGTGTATTTCAGTTCCTTCTTTTTGCATGCCTATTGAAAATGGCGCAGTCCTCGTGTGAACAGAACGGGAAGATTAGTCGAAAAGTTTGTATATGGCTTACATGAGAAATTTACATAACTTCAGAACAACTGACGCGTAATGTAATGCTTGCGATCTTTGGAATACGTGATTTGTTTCTCTATTAGCGATTGCGCAGAAACGCCAGAAGTAAGCTTTGCGTCTGAAACTCGAAGAAAAACAGAGCTCATTTTAAGACTCTGGCGGCGTTCCAAGCCCGACACGGTGTAACGGTGTAAAACATTTGAGCTGTAACGAGTGAGCTGTGACGATTCCTTTATTCCGTGGAAAGGTAAGTCAGAAGTTTAGTTTAAGCCTCGTACAGCAAGGAGCGAAAGAAGTGTTTAGAGATAACGACCAACAAGTTGTTAAGAAGATTGTTAGTTGATTGGGGACGTTTGGAAAAGTTGTGGTTCGTTAATTGCGTTTGGTCATTTTTTGAGGATACGTGCCAAGAAGGACTGATGAGCAGGAGGAGAGTTTTCGGACACTAAGGGACAGAACTATGTAAAATATTCTTGTATAATATATCATATAAAATATCCTTCTAAAATACTTTAGATTTAGTACGTCGTAGCCATAAATCTAGGCCCCGTCCACACGTATCCGGATATTTTTAAATCCGCAACTTTTTCTTTCCGGATTCGCCTTCCGTCGACACGTATCCGGCTATTTTTCATGCGATTCCGCAACTTTTTAAATCCGCTCTCCTGTAGAGTGGAAATCTTTGAATCTGCAAAGAATTTGGAATCGTGTGGACGGTGAAGTCCGGATATTTTCAAATCCGATGACGTTGCCACCAACTCGCACGCCTCATGGCGCATGCTCTGCTGACAGGAGTCACAGAGGAGTTCTGGATACTAGAACGAATCGGGATACATGTGAACGTGGGAATGTTTGAATTATCTATGGTATAGTAGTTAGGTTGTTTATAGTGATTTCTTATTTAACGAGTTAATAGTCATGAGCTGGCCTTCGTGAAGGCCAGTTACGTACTATTTAGGTTTAAATTTAGTTCTAGTATTACTTTCGTATTTTAGGGTCAAATTTGAGTTTTTCTCTAAGTCTTCTTTGTCTTTATTTTATTGAGAGCATTTACTTTCGGTTATTTGTTGCGTGAGTTATTAGAGAGCTTAAGCAACGACGACGGCAACGGCAACGAAAACGTCACTTCAAAATATAAATTCTCTTTATTGTAACTCTTTCGTGATTATTCCGACTTTTTTAACTTGTAAAATGCTGGCGAATTATCCTGGAGTTAAAAACGGTATTGAAGTCGGGAAAAAGAAGGAAGAGTTCACCGTTATACGCTCACGTTCTCCACAAACCTAAAATTTGGTCATTTCACGTTGTTGTTTTGCTGAAGACGGCAATGAAATGTACCAAAATGTAAAACGCACGTGCAGGGCGATTGTTTTTGCTCATCAAGCCTATTGTTTTGTGGCGTTCTCGTTGCCGTCGCCGTTGTCGTTGTTTAAGCTCTCTATTGTGTTCGTGGGACGGGGTGTGTTTTATAGCCAATTTTGCGTGGACCCAGGGAGCCCTGCGCGCTAGCTACGTTACACCCGTTGCATAATTAGGAGACCAGTACCGGAAGGGCAGGTATTTAACCGGCCAAACGGGTTTACTGAGTAAGGTCTGAGTCATCGATGCTGTAACTGGAGTTGCGCGTCCACTAACAATGCCAATCATGGCTCATATCAGGGGCTTTAATTTAACCCTTTCCGTACCAAGAGGGTGCTATTTAATTCAACACATTTTGCGCAGTTAATAGTCTGGGACACTTATCTTCTCCATATATGGAGCTACTACCAAAATATTTGCTGTCTTGAAATACTGGGGACTCAGACTTTAGTGTCACGTGATGCACACAAGTGGCTGTTGTTTTTCGATTGAGTGGAATCGCTCTAGTGTGATAAGATTGTCGCTTTTAGAGTGGTTTTCTGAGCCATTTCAGTCCTGTGCAGAAGTCCCCAGGCTGGCACCATTAAGCTTACCTAGAATGTGGGTAAAGGCGAGCCTTTGAAAGAAACCAGAGGTAAGAGGCGGTTTCATGTTGACGGAGATGCCAAACACGCTCTGTTGTGATGATGGTGACTCAAAATGGAACCTGTCTCTCTTGTCTTTCTGCGAGTGGATTCCGGGACCTACCAAGGCAGTTTGGGCTGGTTTTGACCGGTAAAAAGACTCATCGATGCAATATTTTGCTGGTAGCACCGGGTGGCTTATGGAAAAACTATAAAATGAACCAAATGAGAGTTCTATGATTGTGGCGTGGTTGAATTACCCAGAATTCTTTTCGGACGTGAACGAGGCAAGTTAACACGCACGGCCCTGGTGTCCGTATGAAACTATTAAGCGTCCTCTGGGATTATAATTACTGCTTGGGTAGCTCGGGAACGGCAACGCGTTTTCGTTTAGCTATATAGGGTAAACGCTTTTTTTTCAATGAACGTTATTTGGTTTCACACAGAAACGAAGGGAAACAAGCAAACAAACATGAAGGTGGTTTTAAAGCTAGATTAGGCTGGTGTCAGGAACACGTACTTGGCCAGGATTAGGAGCGGGTTGGGGGAATTTGCTGCAAGATTGTGGCCTAAGGAAATAATCCACAAGCGAGCGTAAACCTGAAAA
>JAEMWC010000318.1:562500-630000 GCA_016490735.1 Pachyseris speciosa
CAAAGGGTCAAAGAGCAAGTGACGCTGAGGTCTTTTATTAACTAAGAACTCTCTTAAAAGAGAGTTACCTTTGTTGCTTAATCTAGAATGGGAAGCAATCTTGAAGAAAGAAGTATCGGTTATTCTAACCCAACTAGTGAGTCAGTTGCTTTAGATTGTTATATCCAACACTGATAAGGCAATGTAAATCTAATCCTCTTCACTGAAGTGTGCGCTCTCAATTTCTATACGTGGAAGCTGATTCGGGCTGCGCCCTCATCAGCTATCACGCAATTATAGAAATCTCGAGCTCATAATCTAATTGTTAAGAAGAACAACTGTCTTTATAGTTTTACTCAATAGAGGTTATCAGATTACTGCCATTTCAGACCTTCTGAAAGGTTCATAGCGCTAAGGCCTACAGAAACAACCATAATAAAACCGTTTGTTACGACTTGCTTGTTCAATCACGCTATCTCTGAATACGGAACACACGTCCTCTGATCAATTCCGTGGGTGCAAGGTGCATGATTGAAGTTTGTGTCTTCAAACCGTAAAGTACGCTAAGACTTTTTACATCTGACTTTAACTTGCGTGCGACCAACTTGTATTAAAGATAAGAATTCATTTCTTTCAATGTCGTAGTCAGTAAAGGTATGTTTAACTTTCAACTGAATTTTTTTTATAACGATATCTCAAGCTGAAAAATTATATAGGACGAGGCGGAAGCAGTGAAACCCATGCAGAAATGTCATTAACGAATTCCAGGCGCGACAGGTAAGAAAACATTATTTTGAGTTTCATTTGGCAATAAAACAAGGCAAATATCATTCCTAACTAAACTGGTTAGATAACCACTAAACGAAAAAAATAAAACAATAATCACGTGGCACGTGATGGAAACACTTCAGCTTCCACGTGACGAATCGCTAAAACAGGATATGAGCCAGTGCGTTCACTGGTTGTTTAACGGCCCTGGGGGTGGGGGGGGGGGACTTCTTTACATGGGCTATATAGGTATGTGCGGCCCCAAAGGGTATGGTTTTTTAGCCGTTTTGGTCTGAAATAGGGTATGGCTTGTGCACTCTAGTCTTGAATTGGGTATGTTTCTTAGAAGGGGCTACTTATTCATCATTAGGCGATAAGACCATCAACAAAAGCCCTTCTTTTTTGTCTTTTAATCATGTTTACGCCAACCGTGTACGTGAAATTGGTCTGAAATCGCTGATTTGGTCTGAAATAGGGTAAGGGTTCCAGGAAGCGGGCCGAACACTCCCACCCAATTTTTCTGGGAGAGCACGCCCCCCCCCCCCCCCTCCTTCCGGGATTAACGGCTTGGTTGCCATTGCCTGCATGAGGATGAAGTAGACACATTTTTACCCCAGTAATAAACTTTTCTGCTGTTTTGCATGGCGTTTGCCCAAGTGAGGTTATGCGAGATTACGCTTGCGGAGGAGGAGGGCAAAGAAAAGATGTTCGATCGCCGCACGATTGACCACGTGCTCGCAGTCGTGCCGCAAACACTAAACCACAACACAAGACAGGAGGTTCAATTAGCGTAGCCCACTGGCCCTTTCCTATCACGCAAACTTGACATGCTTTTTTCACTTAAAAACATTATGACTAGCTACAAGAAAAAACTGGGGGGGAAACATGAAAATCCTATTCGCCTGCAAATGTTTCCTTTTAATCATGAGAGGTATTCAGTTTATAATAGCATTGAGGTGAGGCTGGAAAATGTTAGAACCACTGATAAGGATACACTCTAGGCTGAAATTTTGTCAAGAACGTATCATTCCAAACGTTTGTACAATGAGCAGTATGAAGAAAAGGAACCGAAATGTCTCAGAATGGGTCGGTTTGATCCGCGCCTACCCTCTTCATGATGTAATCGATCTGTTGGCCTTCTTTGTGCCAAAGAGTACGAATTAACCATCCAATCAAGAGTCACTGAACATCATATTCCCTTTAATGCTACTTACTACGCTGCTAGTCTGCTGACGGCTTGACTGAATCACTCGGTGTATAACCTAATAAAAGCGATTGAGCGATACTCCTAAGTGGTACTTTTTGTCAGTTTTAATTATTGTCCAGTTTCAGGCTCTAAACGACTGAAACACTTGTGTGTTATGAGGGGAGAAACAGCTACTAAGCAGCACTTGTTTTCGATGCTCCTTGTTTCACGTGAACTGATGCAAACTACGAAGTTGAAAAAGAGCTATATATATTTAATTGTAGATTACGCTCATTTTCAACTTTTCGTCACACCTCAATTCATCAAAAGAATACAGATATTCTTCTTCAGTGCTCTGACAAAGGGACAAAGAGCAAGTGACGCTGAGTTCCATTATTAAGAACTCTCTTAAAAGAGAGTTGTCTTTGTTGCTTAAGCCAGAACGGGAGGCAATCTTGAAGAAAGAAGTATCGACGATTATTCTAACCCAACTGGTGAGAGTTGCTTTAGATTCTTATGTAAAACACTGATAAGGCCATGTGAATCTAATCCTCTTCACTGAAATGTGCGCCTGATAACTCCCTTGACCAGACTTTGTAAAGAGAACATGTAACGTGGGAAATGTGTCGACCTTACTTCTATATCGCTACGTAATCTACCTCTTATTAGTGAGTGAGTATAAATCTACTAGCGTTCTATCACGAATGCCGTTCTCTATCTGAGTGGCTACGCTACTCGTTATCTATTCTGTGATAGATAGAGAGTAGCGGTTGTCAAAAAAATGGCGGCTGCTTCTTCGCATTTTCGAACTGTCTGTTAGGAAGACTTGGATAATTTATTTGTTTAATTTTGAACGACTGGCATATTTATACCAAAACAATTAGATTATTCCCTCTCGGTTTCTATGCGTGAAAGCTGATGAGGGCTGCGCCCTCATCAGCTATCACGAGATAGATATCTCGAGCCCATAATCTAATTGTTAGTAGAACAACTTTCTTTATATTTTTACTCGATAGATATTTTTAGATTACTGCTATTTCAGACCATCTGAATGATTTACGATAGTGTTAAGGCCTATGCACAGTAACAACCATAATAAAACAGTTTCTTACGACTTGCTTATTCAATCACGCTAGCCCTGAATACGGAGCACACCTCTGATCAATTTCGTGGGTACATGGTGCATGATTGAAGTTTGTGTCTTCAAACCGTAAAGTACGCTAAGACGTTTTACATCTGAGTTTAATTTGCGTGCGACCAAATTGTATTATAGATAAGAATTTACTTCTTTCAATGTCGTAGTCAGCCAAGAGTCTTAAGGTTATTTTTAACTTTCAACTGATCTTTAAATCTCCTCTTTTTTTTTCATAACGATAGATCTCAACCTGAGAAATAGGACGAGGCGAACGCAGTGAAACCCAAAAATGCCATTAACGAATTCCAGGCGCGACAGGTAAGAAAACATTATTTTGAGTTTCATTTTGCAATAAAACCAGGGAAATATCATTCCTAACTAGACTGGTTAGATAACCACTCAACTAGATTGATTACATAACCACTGAACATCACATGGCACGTGATGGAAACACTTCAACTTCCACGTGACGAATCGCTAAAATAGGACTGATGAGCCAGTGCGTTCACTGGTTGGTTAAAGGCTTGCGTGCCCTCATGTCCCACAAGCAGAACCGGAAGTTCAGCTTCATTGCTCTCTCTTCAAGTATTGATACCATTTCTCATTATACTTTTATTTCACGTCGATGTAACAAAACAGGAATTCAACGGAATCATACATGAACTAAACAGTCCTTGGGGCGATAGCTTAGCTATCGCCGCTTACATGATCAAAACGGTGAAATTTACACGCCTCTTCAGTTAATAAAACAACTAGTGACTTAGCTTTGCGTTTTCTGATAAAAAAAAAAAAAAAAAGATCCATTTCTGTTCAGAGCATCAAGAACCAGACCAAAAATATCGTGTCATTTTAAAACGCCTGCATGAGGATGGCATAGTCATATCTTTACCTCAGTAATAAAATTTTCTGCTGTTTTGGATGACGTTTGCCCAAATGAGTTTTGCGAGATTACGCTTGCGGCTGAACAGTTACAGGCTACCGATCAGTTGCATTTAATCATGTTTCTTTTCGATTCGTTTAGTCCAGTCAGGGTATTAACCGGCAAAAAGTTTGAAATTCTTCTACTGCGCGTCTATAAAATGAAGATTATTAACCTGCCTGAATAGCCAGCAAAGCCGATCTGCACTTCTTTAATTTGTTCCTTAGACCGACTGCAAAAATGGCTGTCTTTAAATTATTCTTTTGTTCGTATACACTGACAAAATAGCCTCACTAACCTCGTTCGAGATAACAAATTCTTTAGAATTTTTATTTCAAAATAGAGGTTAGTCAGGCTATTTTGAATACGAACAAAAGAATCATTTCAAGGCAGCCATTTTTACACTCGGTCTATTGTAATAGCAAATAACACCGAATTCGAATTACGTTCTCTATGTTCGATCGCTGCACGAATGACCACGTGCTCGCGCGGTCGTGCCGCAAACACTAAACCACAACAAAAGACAAGGGGTTCAATTAATTGCAATGCGTAGCCCACTGACCCTTTCCTATCACGCAAACCTGACATGCTTTATTCACTTGAAAACATTATGACTAGCTACAAGAAAAGACTGGGGCAAAACATAAAAATCCTATTCGCCTGCAAATTTTCCCTTTTAATCATGAGAGGTATTTTATAATAACATTGAGGCGAGGCTGAAAAATGTTAGAACCACTGATAAGAATACACTCCAGGCTGACATTCCAGGCGTAGTCAATCGATAGTCTGAATCGATATCAGAAATCAATCGATACACTCGATATCAGTCGATATCAATCGCCGATTGCTATCGATTGATATCGGTAATCGATAACAATCGAACTCACAGAAAAAATTATCGATTGTTATCGAGTGGCAAGGATCTATAACAATCGATAATAATCGATAATTATCGATAACAATCGATACTCCAAAAGAGTATTTGTTTCAAACATATTACTGAAGACTGGCGTTGCTATCTAGTAAACAAATATACGTGAAAGGCGTAAAAGGTTAAGCATTTTATTATCCATTTCATCATCTAGTCAAGGCGGAGTGTTCATCCCACTTGGTTTTCTGGCGTTTTAAAATATTTTTACGTGTCCACTCATTCCAGCGTTATCTACTGCTTCCTGCATGTCTTTTGTGGCAATCTCACCCTGTGAACTGGCCAACTCAATGCGAAAAATGCGCTCTCCAGATCGCTGCCATCTTTTAGCATAAGGTACCGTACTTGGTTCGGCAGAAGCTGTTATTTCACTCAGTGCATAATAAAATAAACGTAATTAACACAATGTTGTTAAGTGTTCCCTATTTGTCTTTTTATCTTGAAAAATAAATAAACCTTGAAATCATTGATAAAACCCATGGTAAAACATACCAAGTGTATTGTCCGTGGTATTCGTCTATTAGCTTGGAAAACAAGCGGGAAAACGTCTTCTTCTTCTTCTTCTTCTTCTTCTTCTTCTTCTTCTTCTTCTTCCTCTTCTTCCTGTGTTATGAACTGCGTTGAAGCTGAAGATCAATAACAAGACCAAACGTTCCTGTTATTGTTTTTTTTCCCATAGTATTTTGTTGATGATTGTAAACCTATTGCATGCTATGACGATTGAATGACTCAATAAAACCATACGGACAACATTGTGTCGATGATTAACTTGTAAATCGACAGAAATCGTTTCCTATAACAATCGATAATAATCGATAACATTCGATAAAACAAATGTCATCGATTTCTATCGGAAATCGTCATCGATTTCTATCGGAAATCGATATCAATCAAACTCACAACTTTATTTCTTTATCGATTTCTATCGATTGGTATCGGAAATCGATATCAATCTTCGATTGTTATCGATTGCTATCGATTGATACCTATTATAGGTTTATCGATTGACTACGCCTGGTGACATTTCGTCAAGAACATATCATTCCAAACGTTTGTACAGTGAGCAGTATGAAGATAAGGAACCAAAATGTCTCAGAATGGGTCGGTTTGATCCGCGCCGTAGCAACTGAATCCAACATGGGTCGACTATCTGCACCGCCGGTAGATCATAACATATGTCTCAGATACACAGATGGAAATAATAATATTTCAAGATGTGACTTAACAACATTTTAAGAACGTTTTCAGTTCAAACAATAAGAACTTTTAAGCCCTGGTCAAACGGGAAAAGTTAGGTGATCAAACAGCATCAAATACTGTTTGGTGACCAAATATTTTACCGTATGGCCACCTTGTTTGGTCGTGTTTGGTCTTGGTTTTTAACCGTTTGGCCAGGGCTTCAGACAACAACATGTCTGGATACCAAACAATGTTTGATGATGCTTGGTCACCAAACATTTCCCGTTTTTCCAAAGCTTTAGTCCTTTAGTTTAGTGTGAGCCCAAACACTATGTGTTCTTATTTATGTAAACATGCATGGGACCCCTCTTTTTAGGCTATTATTTGAAATCAACCATTTACTTGTAGTTTAATCAACATCTATTGTAAAAACTAAGACTTAATGTAATAATATAGACTTATTGTATAATTCAAAGGTCAATACCGGAAGGATTCACATTTCCATTTCCATTTTAAAATCTTGTTTAATGTCGGTTTCCCTGCAATTATCTATTCTTCTCCTAAAAAAAAAAAAGCAGCTTTCGTGTTCTTTTTGTGTTTTTGTGTTTGTTTGTTTGTTTTGTTTTTCGTTCATCCCTAAAAACCAACAAAATTAACGACGTGACTAATTTCAAAATCTTACTAACGCCAAACACGTTCGTTCTTTATTTTAGCAGTGCAAGCGATAGTGAGCCAATCAGAGAGCTCGAATTGATGGACCAAGGTTTCAAGACGACGCAGTACCCTCTAAGGGTTGATTTAACAGGGATTAGTCACAGCATCGCTCCTAGCATACCAGAAACTGCTGGTAGATCATCAAGAAGCACGGAATTTCAGACTGTGTTAGAAGGTTTCAAGTCACTGAAACTTCACCAGGCAAAGCCAGAGGAAATCGGAAAGAGAAAAAGCATCGAAGAAAATGAGGAGAGAGAACTGTTACATCTCAAGCGAAGAAATTCCATTGAGTTCTTGCCGGTGAATCGGGTCAAACAATTTCGCCAGCCGTCGCTGACAGCTCGACGCGCCTCTCTTCCCAGTCTGGGACGTGTTGTTGTGGGTATTCAGTACAGCGCTCCATCAAGGAGGAAGTCAGGGTCTTATCCAGAGAACATAGGCAGTGGTATTGAGAAGAGTGAGTTGGACATAATCAAAGAAATTCCCAAGGAAGGAAGGATGAATGCAGGGAAACCGAGCCGTGATTTTAAAGAGACAAATGCATCGTCTTTGTCTAATCAGCTAGCAGGTAATACGAGTTTCTTGCGAAGAAGATGGTTTTCGCTCGGAGCACAACGAAATATCAACGCTACCGCAAAGTCCGCTTTTGGTGCTCCAAGCAACCAAAGACGAAAATGTTGCTGTTCGCGTGGAGTAAACAATTCTGGTTGGTGTGTAAAGGTCCATCGAAGATCACTCGATATTAACGATGACTACGATACGTTGGGCCCTCGTACCATTAAGTCTACGCTTGCCAACCACCGATTGTACACGCGTCTGAGCCTACCAAGCATTTCTAGTCTTGGCAGTGTATCTGCAAGCACTAAATACAGTATACTACCTAGAACTGGGGGGAGTAATTCACTTGTTGGGGAAAGGGATGAATGATATATAATGGCATATAATTATAACATATGCGTGGTCTAGATATCACGTCGTATCGACAGTTCTTTTCTGCTATAATATATAATTTTATCATTCGACACTTTTTTCCCTTACTTTTCTTAATGGTCTGCTTGGGCGCAGTACCGTCCAAGTGCGATTTTGCTACAAATAATATTCTGCTCATGCGTAGTTGTGTCCACGCGTCCAAGCTCTTCAAATTCAGTGAAAAATGGCAGATCGTTTTACGCTTCCCGAAAATAATTATGAAAAACAAGCTCGGTGATCGAATGATAAAACTATTATTGAACTCGGTTTTCGCAAAATAGAGTGATTTGCCAGTGTCTCGCAGATAAATGAACTGCTCGCCTGACAAATCACGATATTTTGCTCAACCTCGTCCAATAATTGTTTCATACTGAATATTTAATATTTTTATTGCACATTTTCTATAAAAATAATCAAATGCGCACTACATACATTACAATAAAATACAAAAATAAGAACCTGTTTATACTTACTATGGAATATAAAGACGAACACTACACTATTTACAATTGGCTATAGGAAAAGTCAGTAATTTGCAGAAAAACTGCTCAGTCAATGAAGATTAATGACTTTGACTATTAATGAAATATGTAAATACACGCAATATTGCTGAAAATAATAGTACTAACAAAAGTTCAAACGGAAATCTTGGTCTTAACACCATAGAAAATATTATGATTCAGTTAGTTTTATTCGTTCTTAAAATGTTAGTTGATATTTTGACTATATAATCATGACTACTTCGCAATAGCAATATTGAGCAATGCACAGTGCTGACAATGACTGGAAAAGTAACATTTCAAAGGAAATCTTGGTGTTAACTATACAAAAAGGTTACCCAATTTTTAATACAAAGTTAAAATTTTAGTTGGAATTTTATTTGCTTGGAAGAGTATTAGTGCAGCTGTTACCTCGTTTCAGCTGTAAAAGATTTACGCTGTTTATATGAAAAAAAGAAAAGCTTTTGATACCGGCTGATAAGCAGAATGGTTTCATTGCTTAACATTATGAATATATTTTTGAATTAGCTTAGTTGTGGGGGCGGGGAACTTAGTTCAGAGTCATATTACATTTTTTTTTTCAATACAGTAGATTATTATCATAAACATTCGGGTATCAAATCGCACTATAGACTTGCGTGTGTACATGAGATGGATACCCCTGACTGTACAAGATTCTATCTATGGCTTCTCGTTGTTGTTGTTGTTGTTGTTTTAGTGTCATTTTGTTTTCATTGCTCGCCATGCTCAGAATTCGTCCATCTGACACCAAATTGAAACTTTTTAACTTACTTACCCTCAAGAGAAAAAAACAACAACCGACAGCAATAAAGAAACAAACAAACAAACCAAAAAAAAAAACACAAACAAACAAAAAATTACACATGTAGGTGCAACACCTGAACCAAAGACATAAAAGCATTCTTTTCACATGATTCCGAGAAAAGAAATATTTCAAAATGTCAGATTTTTCATGTACTCATGACTTCCAATCTCAGTTGACGTAACTTGCATTTAGTTACATTCGATTGTTATTAAAACGCTTTGTACTGTAAATGTAAAACATTGCATGACTGCGCTGTATTTATTGCTCCGTTTCTCTGCTATAACGTTCATTTCTAGTAATCTTGGTACATAAATATTGCCATCACTACTAATAAAATACAATGATAAACAAAACTACAGAGATGAATGCTGACTAATGGCCCCTATTTCACATACAGAGACCACCTCAACTTACCAATATTTATAACCATGTCCGCGAATTTAAGCGAAAGGGCAAGGGGGGAGGAGGGGAGGGTGGAATGGAGTCCCGGAAAGTACACGTACCCCACCCTTCCCCCATTTCATCACGTTCTCTAGAATCCATCGGAGAACTGGAGGAGCATTTGGGTTATAGGCAATGATACTTGAGGGTACTTTGTCTTAATTTGACCTGAAACATAAAAATTGCCAAGACATAGCCCCTGTAAAAGAGCTGAAATAGGGTCAAGGATAATTGGGCTCAAAAAATAAATTATGTCCGGCAGCGAGCGCTATTTTAAATAAAGCTGAACGATTTTTGATAATTAACGAAAAAATTTTTTAAAACCTTTCCCTGTTTTGAGGTCCTACGCTCTGAGGAATGATACAGAATCAATAGCCGGGCCATTCGTGCCTGGAACAGAGAATTTGTACACAATTCATGCTGCACCCGCTTACTCTGTTCGTTTAAAATTGGATCTGATATAAGAAAGGTAGAACCTAAATTGACGATCGAGCTACTTTCAAAGCCCTCTTTCTCTTACATCCATGACAATTTATTGTGGGAAACCTGGATAAGGCTTCCTCAGAGAAACTAGAAAAACTACAAGAGGAACCGGAGAAACCGGACTGACTGCGCGTGTCACTATATCCATATCATTGTGGACAGTTATTGCCTTGCTAACTCGTATTTTCCAATTCTCCAAATTACGCGTTGTGGTTTTCTTATTGATCCGAGTGGTATTTTTATACACAGTTCTGACATCCCGCTGAGTTAAAAAGCTTCTTCTGGAGCGCAGATTGTTAAATGAACCTAGTTCTTCAGCTCAGTAGACTGAAACATCTCCCTCTTTCGATCTTTTCTTTTCGATGCTTGAGAGATCCCTTAATAAACAGGCTACCCAGTGATCGGGACATGGGCTCGTGTTTCTCCAATTCGAAATCGATTTCCATTCTCTCCAAGGCTGGAAAAGATGCTAATCTGGCGAGAGGCTCGGCTTCGGCGGAAAAGTTCTGACTCGTCTCTCCGCCTTTTCAAGAGACCGCCATTTTCTGATCTGGACAGTGGATGTTTTCTCTTTCCTTCCTCGTTCAAGGGCTGCTTTTCAAGGACAGATTGATTTTCTGCTACGTTTGATTCGAATATTTCCCTTATAACTTTAGAGAAGTCTGCACTACCAGGAAGTGCAAGTTTTACCTCTATGCTGCTATCGTAGGCCACGTTTTGCATTATCTCATCCTGTTCGGAAGCGTCAAATTCCATCCATTCACTTAACATTTGTACATGTACCCTGAAGTGTAACAAATGTACATTGTGCGAAAGACCTTTTTATAATGGCGGACGATTTGATTATTCTGTTTTAAGCAAGTTAATTAGCCTTACCAACCTCACTTTAAAGTAAGAAACTCTAATGAATTTTGCACATGCTAAAGAATAATTTGTCGGGCGCCATTATGGGGGTCTCAGCGCAGACCTGAAAGCTAACTGTTTTCTGTTTTTGTCTTCAACTCATTACGGAACCTCATCACGTACACCAACAGTTACTGGCTCTTTTAAGCTCAGTCCTTTGTCTGCGAATGAATAAAGGAATTAATTGTGTTTCTATTGTTTACCTAAGGTCATTTGTTACCCATTTGTTTGTGTTGTTTTGAGCATTTGTCAAACAGAAAGGGGCGATGAAGTGGGTAAATCAAAAACCATATTTTCTCTATTAATGGTACCACAAATCGATGTAAAACCTTTCTATGAACCGTGAGAAAAACAACAAGAATTTCTTGGAGCTAATAGAAGGTGCATTTAACTTGATTCAGCTTGCATGATATGTACAGAACAAAAATACAAACGTATAACAAAAGGAATGCATTGTATATGACTACTGACTTTTAGTAAGTCATGCTCGCTTTTTTATCATTGCGCTTTGGACAGAGTACGTCTAACGTAAATGGCTGGACATTCTCGCCGACTTTTAGGACTTTTAACTGTTGGGTACGTTGTTGTGATATTTTAACTACTATTCTGGACTTGTTTGGTCATGTACTTTGGTCATGTACGGGCCTTAAATCAGAGCATAATTAACCATGCCAGATGGGTCATGATCAGTGTCCTTAAGAGCCCCCATCAACTTGAATCGATATCTTATAGCCAGCTGAATAAAGGGATTAGTTTCTAAAGAAACTGTGGTGCTGCGTCGGTGGGGGAGTGAAACACGAAAATTTGGTTTATCAACGGAGTTGATAATGTAAATTGACCACCGTACGGTCACGTATCCCTGTACGGTGGTCAATTTACATTATCAACTCCGTTGATAAACCAAATTTTCTTATAGCCAGCTATTCGCCAAGGTTGATTTCAGAACCTATAGTTCACTGAGAATGTAGGCAGGTATTCATTTATTTATTGACCCACACAGAAAGTAAAAAAAAAAAACCTCTCTTTTTACCGAAAGTTATTTTAGCAGGTTACTGAAAACACATTTTACATGCAAATTAAAATGTCTTACACTCTTGATCTGGAGGATGAGAATCTCTTTTCGCTGAAAACGTCACACGGTAGGAAGGTATCCACAGCCAGGACTCAAAAGTAAAGATCGCGCTAATCTTGTACAAGAGAATATATACAACGAGAGAAGAAACAACAACTCTTTAGCCTTCATCAATAAATGGGAAAACAAAAGAATTGTTTTCAGCATAGATAGCCACAACACAACAGTGATGTACTCTATCTCATTTGCGTTTATATGTATGGTGCCACTGTCAGATTTCCTCCGATAGCCTGGATCCGGGGTTACCATCACTTTTCGAGACTCGGTATGGGCGACACTGGTGGAAGCAAGAGAGCTTGCTTTGAACTAATACCTGTTCACCACCACTGATCGCCAAGCTAACTTTTCGGGTCAGAATAGACTTGACTGACTCGAAAACCCGGACGAGCTTGAGCTCCTGGACATACTGTTTGCTAAATCACAAGCATTGTCGTCCTCGATGCTAAGACTTCTCTTGTGCAGTTTTACTCTCCATGTGTTATTTTCGTTAGTAGTTGCACTTGTGGCTCTCTGCCGCCTCAAACTGGCTGCCGAACAACAGTCAGATGTAGAACGGCGTCTTGATAAATCTTGGTGTCCCTCCTGAGCTGGCGGCAAGACAAAGTGTGCTGCCTTGTTGCCAGGAGGACTGTTTCTTCTTCCCAATGGACGATCCGTGTTCAAGCTTTGTCTATGAAACGTTGTTGTCATATCCTGACCATAAGTAAAATCGCGCACTGTGCTTGCAGTTGAATCACTTGAAAGTCTTCTCAAGGGTAGTAGTTTTGGTGGCTTTGTGCTTGAGGGAGTCTGCATGCAGAGCGAATGCCTTCTCGTGCGGCGGCTGAGTGTTGAGGCAAGCCTGTTGTTAAGTCCATCAGAATTTATTCTGCGTACTTTTGGATGATTTTGGTGAAAACTGTCAGGATTCTTTCCACCTAAGCTCAGCCCTTTTTGTTGGCCATCTTCAGCTGTTGATTCCACCCCAGAGTATCTATCCCCAGATGTTTCTTCGTTTCCTATCTCGAGCTCGGAAAGGCGACTGAGAAGAAGCTTGTGTCTCATTTGAAAATCAGCGAGTAAATCTTTCATTCTGGGTCGCCCATCCATCATTTTGGACCGCACTTATAGCTATAATAACATACTTTGTTTGAAAGACGCTTAAATATTATCCAAAAGTAAATTACGTGTTCCGGGGTGGAAATCTAATCTTTCACGTTCCACAGCATTGGCTTTCAAAGCACATATTGTTATTTGTTCAAAAACCACAGATCACTGACTTTTTTTTGAGTATTGATCTCGTGGTTTAGTGAATTATAATACTGAGAAACCATTGGCTGTCCCTTCTTTGCACCAATGACCAGGGATTTATTAGTTTACCGATAACTATTAAATTGCCTTTTCAAATCATTTTAGCTCTGCACGTACAGGGGCGGATCCGGGGGGGGGCTGGATTGGGTGGCTAGCCACCCCCCTTTAGAACAGCCCACCAAAAAAATATAATACGTGGAAAAACAAACGGAATTACGTGGGTCCCAAAAAAATATAGAAATACGTGGGTCCAAAAACCTTGTGAAGCAAGCCAACCAGCCTCACAATATAATGTGGATGAACCACTGGAAGCGACAGGAAGCGTCGGATTATGAATCCATCTCGGACTCCTCGATATTAGCGAAACACGCAGACAACATCTTCTTCCCAAACGTGAGGGAACTTCGAAAAATTATCGCCGTTTTTCGTATGGGGAGCATGGAGGCAGAGAGGTCATTTTCCTGTATTCGGAGGATCCATACTTGGCTTCGCAACACCATGACCATCGAACGACTCTCAGATTTGGCCGTCATCGCCAAACATATAATGCAGTTACCATCGATAGAAGTGTGGTTTGTGAGAAATTTGTGGCGCTGCACCCTAGATGAATGACGGCGTCTTCACTTTCGGCCGACTAGGTTAGTAAGGTGTTTCTATCAAATGAAGAATAATTTATTTCATATATCATTCACACTAAGGTGTTTCTATTAGCTTCTATTTCTTCTATTTTGTGACGTTTCAAGAATTTGCAGTGCTACAGTTTCCAATTCGTCCTTCCTAAATCGCCATGTTTTAGGGCAAACTAAGACACTTAAAATGAATTAACGTATAGTTTGGTGGCCGATTGGTATCAGCAAGGAGTTGATATCCGGACAACAAAGAAACAACTCCAACTGATCAGAGCAGGGCAAGGGAAATAAAACTTCTAGTTACCCGTTGCCAAACCGCGCCCAGTTTTGTTAACCCAAGTTCAATTGCCAGTGTATATAGAACTGTGGCGAAATCCGACTGATTATTTAAGTAGTAAACCACATGACTCGTAAGCTATCGTGTAGTGTATTAGTGTCCCGCTCTCCCTCAATCCCCCAGTCTGCGCGCTCGTTTGATTTCATATGTAAATGATTCCCCCACAAGAGCCTCCACTTCGTGATAGATCCAGTTCAATACTGACAATACGAATTTGGTCTAATTGTCGAGCGGAGCAGATAACGAAGAGAGGGTAACACCGAAGAGCACTCTGAGTGTGGGCGGGTTTTTTGTTTTGTTTTGTTTGTTTGTTTTTTTTTTTGCTTCCTTGTTTGTTTTCGTTCAATTTTTACGCTTTCATTACTTTAATAGTGATTTTAAGAACTTCTGGGGGAAAGACTACAGTGCTTATAAGCATAGTGATCACTTCACCCTATCTCCCAAGAGTTAATGCGAAAATGTAATTAATGCCGGTCACCAAATTAAAGTTCAGCTAACTAAAGATAAAAGAAATGGAGTTGCCCAGTAAGTTTCACAAACATGGATAGCCAAGATTTTTTAATGCAAACAGGCCCATTTCATTAACCTTTGAAAGAGAAACAGAAGTGATACATGACTTATTGTTCACGTATAAGCTGGAAGGTGGCTCTGTCGCTAAAAACCTGTTTATATTTCTTGCAGTTTGAAGGTCATACAATGCCTACAATCCTCAAAAAATTCTTGGTACACTTAGCCATTTCTCCAAACTTTTCACACATAATTTCGGATTTAGCCCCCCTTCCCCATTTTAATGTTTGTTACCGTGTCCAAGTTGCCTTTGTTCGCTTCCAACATTGTCTGGGGGGGGGGGGGGGGGGGTTCTCTGTTCTAGTGATGTCATTACGCATTGGTCCCAAAATAGGTCGTTAATGCAGTTCCATGTTATCTGATCAAGACGTGCCAAGGACTTTTGTCGAACATTGTAGATGCAAAAATTGGCGTTAAGTGTTACATGTTTTTGTTCTTGTTGTTGTTGTTGTGGTTGTCCGGCGTCCGGCGTCTTCTTTTCTCATTGTTGTTGTTGTTTTGTTTTTTCATTTGCACCATAACTACTAACTCATAAGTTGCTTCAACGAAAACAAATACATTAACCAACACGAAAGACGTTTTTTTTTTTAAGTTTTAGACTTATACGTGGGAAGGCAATCAGTTCCGTTGTCTACAGTCATTTGTTAGTGAATACTGCACAGATTCATTTGAAGTTGTCATACTTGGAGTTATTATAATTAAAAGACTTTGGCAAAATCGCTTTCATTTTACTGTAGGCCATGAATTTTATAAAGTCTCATAAAACGATTTCAAAAGTCGCTTTTGTAGAGTTTTGAATTCTTCATAGGTACTGTTTAATTTAATAAAACTCTGTCCTCTATCAGGTCCAATCGTTGCCTTATTATCATCCTCGTCCCTCCGATTTGAGGTTTTTTCACTGATCTTCAGTGCCGTTTTCCTTAAAGCTGTCCATGCAGGCTGGCTCCAGGCTTCCTGCGGTCCAGGTATTCAAGCGAACAGAAGGCGTATCCGTACTTCTTCGCAATGGAAGCCACCTAGAATCACCCTTGGACATGTTAGAGGCTGGGCGACTTCCAAGCGGTTCAGCTCGACTGTCAACCCTGTACTCTCCACTTTGACTTACGGATTGCTCTGGAATGTTCTCCTCATCTTCCATTTGCCTCAGCAACTTTTTAAACGCACAGTAAGCTTTTGATAAGCCAGAAACTTTATTGACATTGCTTAGGTTTTTCTCCTGAACGTTTTCCACGTGGGAGGTCCAATCGCTGCCTTCCAGGCGTACCCTTTCGTTATTTTTGGTGGTCTGATATTCAAGCTTTATGCTTGCCCTAGATTTAAGCGTTGGTCTCGTAGAAGCGCCACTTAAGCCGGGAGTTGATGCTGCCACGTGAGAGGTCCAAGCGCTGCCCTCCAAGCGTACCCTTTCGCTATTTTTGGTGGTCTGATATTCGAGTTTTATGCTTGCCCTAGACTTAAGCGTTGGTCTTGCAGAAGCGCCACTCAAACCGGGATTTGCTGATGCACTGTTAATTTCAGTGGCTGACGCGGCCTTCTCTTCTTCGTTGCTAAGGCTTGGTGTTGAATTCGTCATTTGAAAAGTGACTGCTTTTTTCCGGTTGGTCTGTTTTCGCACATTGGTCTGCTTTTTCAGAGCCCAAATTCCCGCTTGTAATCGCTGAGTAGCGGGAATACGAACGTCATCGTATCGACTAAACTGAACCAGCCTAGCCTTTTCTCTGTTGGCCCTTTTATTTTGAACTGGTTTTGTTGCCAGACTCGTCTTCCTAGTAACTCTTGTCTTGTCTTTGTTTGGCGATTTATCATCACGATTGTCACTCTCGCATTGATCATGAAAAGCGTCTTCGTCGAAAACACCATCATCATCGTCATCATTGTCGATTGTTCTAAACGCTCGCCTTCGACAGCATTCGCACCTTTTCAAGACACTGATATTGATGGAGCGCATTTCCTTTAGCGCTTTGTGTGCGCTAAGGTGTCTTTCATTACCACCGCTTGTGTCATCTACTGCAGGACTTACCTGCGAACTCAACATACGCAAAGTTGACCCGGAATGCGAGTCTCCTACGTGTTGCAACTGCCTGCTCTTTTCATGAATGTCTTTTTTGGAACGAAGAATACCTGCAAGCTCTTTGTAAAGTTGATTTTTCTCCGTGTACGAGTCTTTCAAGTAAGAGCAGCGTTCCCTCTCGACTTGTTGCTTTATCAAAGAGATTCGCCGGCCAGTTTGTCGGAAAATTCGAAAAACGTCTTCGCCCATTGATGTGTTCCGTTTCAAGCTGGAATTTTTCTGGATTTGAAGAAATGCGACCGAATTCTGCAAAGCGGTGTTTGTAGTTGTAAACGCCATTACCCAAGTTCCAATACAGGAATATCAACAAAATATTTCTTTCAAACTACTCGCCGGTTTCCTTTTATGTACCTCACACTTGGTTCTGAAAAATCCGTGATTGGTAATCCACTTAGCTTGGAGTTCTTTTCTCGGTATCCTTGGAATTTGTTGCAGAAAGTTCCTGTAGACAGCTTGTGTTTGGACTTTCGAAGACCAATTCTTCTGTGAAAGAAGCAAACAGAATGGCCTATGTTTCCGAGATGTCCATCTTAAAACTTCTATGAAAGCGTGGAGATAGCAAAATGTACTTTTTCATTCTTTTGAAGTGAATTTGTCCAAAAATTCAAACCAAGCTTGGAAAAACATTTCTGTAAACACGTTTTTCGTTAATTAGCGAATTTACAGTGGGTCTAGCATATTAAAATGGTGTAAGCGCAAATATTCCCAAGAGAGCATCAACTCTATGAGGAAAGGTTTAAAGTGGGGTTTAAGTAGGCTTTGTGATAAGAGCTCTGTCAGTATTTAACGCGCGTTTCTTTTGTACTCCAGAGCTCTTTGTTAACATTCAAGTGTACGGTAGTTATGGCAACAAATTGATTGTCATTATGAGTGAGTTCATGAGATTTAACAGTGTACATAATGAACTGATTAAAGATGAGTCGCAAAAACGTGGTAAGTGCTTTTCGATTCTGGCAAAGCATTTATCTGAATTGTGCATCTGCAAAAAACTCGAACACAAAAATCACTGACCAAACAGTCAAGCCATGAAGCGCTTGAAAGTCGCTCAACTTCAGTTGATGTCATAACCGATATAACTTTTTCTATCTTCCTGTATTTATCACCACACAGGAAGCTTTCGATGTTGTTGATCCTAACAGTACGCAGGACGTGTGTTAAAAAACCATTGTAAACAGGGCGCATAGATAGGCAAGACGGCGCACGAGAAATCCGAAACCTGGCGCGAGGGAGCCGCACGAGGTAGCGAGAGTGAAGGGGGAGGATTAGGGAGGGGGGGGGGGGGGGTTAGTCTTTTTGTTTGTCCTCGTTTCAATCTCGCCACGTTTTTAAGGGAGCTCACTCTCTACTCTCCAGAAAGGGGCCGCTAGGAGCCTGCCTTGTAAATGATCTAGCTCACCACAAGCCCTAAGCTCGCGGTAGTATCTGTTCCACTCCCGTCCTAGCGTCATGATTCAGTTCGCTTTGCTAAGGGCGCGTGACTAAATGAACATTGTTCGTGTTTCTTTTACACTTTTCTTCTCTGTTCAAGGAATTATCGTGGTAGCAAAGCATTTTCAATTTACATTGAACCTCCTAGGTGGCTGTGATTGTAAGAAATTTAAGTACGAAAACGGCAAAGTTTATAAAAAATACGAGAATTGTGACTTGTCGGTGCTTTCAAATGTTTTACAACTACAGCTACCAGAGAAGCTCAATGTGAATTTAAAATGTTTTGTTACCATGATAATACCTTGAACAAAGAAAAACAAGTGCAAAAGTTCAATATTTCCTTGCTAAGCTTAAAGGAAAATTCAGGAATGAACAGAACCGGTCTTGAAAACTTCAATTAACTTGAAAACGCTCTTACAGATTTTTTTCTAATTTGGCGTTGTGAAAGCTGTGCATGGAACTTGAGTAGTTTACATTCTTTAAGTTTCGTTATGAAGTGTATGACTGGATTTCGAAATAATAGACCCTTTTAGCTTGTAGATTTTGTTTTCCCAATGTAGACCATGTGATCTTCCCAAGGGGATTTGCCTTTTGTCCTTTCATAAATTATGCGATGCGTACATATGCAAGTGAATAAGGCGAAATTTCAAAGAAACAGTTCTCTAGGGTAACATCACGTGGTCTACAATGGGAAAACAAAATCTACGAGCTAAAAAGGTCTATTGGCCTTTTTCAAAATGATCAGCCACGCGTTACCGCCGCTATGGTAACAGCTTTGATGGTACACGAAGTTAACTTTGATCATAGGTCGAAACGATGTTTTAATGTCAAAGAAATCGAAGCTTGTCTGCTATCGGAAATTTTGATTTCAACAAGTACACCACAAAGCCACAAAGCAGGTGTGCAAACGCCAACAAAGTGTAGTCCTACTCGTCCGCATGCCCGTGTTTTTTCCCCATCCATCCCTAGGTCGGAACAACAACAACAACAACAACAACAACATCTTTATTTCATTCATTAAATATACAAGTATCACACCACCTGCAAATAGCAAGGCTAATCGAGGCAGGTGGTGTGAGGACGGCTTAAGAATAAATACAATAGTTGAGGTGAAAAACAAAAAAGAAAAAGTACCATATTTAAAATAAAGAGGGTCAGTCACGAGAGTAATTGTAATAAGAAAATCGAGGCAGCTATTTAGATAAGCGGAGGCTAATAGTTTTTAAAGTCGGAAATTATTGTGTTTAGGTCAGCATAACTATCCTGAACTTCAAATATTTTCAACAGAGTTGAATGAACTTTTTCCTTAAAGAGTGATTTTGAAGAATTTCGTAAATTTTCAGGTATACTATTCCAAATTTTGGCTCCCATAGTAGAAAACGAATCATTTTTCTGATTTAGTCTAGAGTAGTTAATGTAATAATTTCCAGAAGAGGAGGAGCGAGTATTGTAAGAGTGGATTGTCTTAGTAGATTTAAAGAGATGGGAAATATTATAAGGGGCAATGTTATTGTAAACATCGAACATTAATATCGAAGAAAGCTTAAAATAAAGCATTGTAACAGGCATAATATTTGAGTGGAGAAAGTAAGGAACAGCATGGGAGAGGAAAGATGCGAAGTTAATTAGGCGCACAGCTCTCTTTTGTAATTTAAGGAGTTTTTCTAAGTGAGTTTTTGCAGCCTGGCCCCAGGCAACGAGGCCATAGGAAAGGTAAGGAAGGATTAAAGAATTGTAAATCCCGAAGAGTGTTTTAGGAGGAACAAAATGTCTTAGTTTAGCTAATATCCCGATGTTTCTACTAATTTTTAGCGCAACATAGTTAATATGATGTTTCCACGAAAGATGGTTGTCAATCATGACCCCTAGATATTTGGCGTATTCCTTACGTTCAAGGTTAAAATATTTATTTACACGGCTATCAAGAATTTTAATATTGACGTCGTAATTTAAGCGCTTCTGGTAAGGATGAAAAATTATATAGTTAGTTTTCTTGACATTAAGTGATAGTTTATTTGCTATTAGCCAATCGACAATTTTAAGTAACTCATCATTCATTACAGTTTCAAGGGATCTCAGATTTTTATTTGCATACAAAAGGTTAGTGCCATCAGCGAATAAAAAGAATTCCAATTTGTTTGATGCTTTATATATATCATTCACATAAATGAGAAAGAGCAAGGGCCCTAGTACACTCCCTTGCGGGACACCACACAAGGTATTTTGTTTTTCAGATACATGTGAGCCAATTTGTGTCGTTTGAACTCGATTTGTCAGGTACGACGAGAACCAGTCATTCACTATTCCACGAACTCCATAGTGTGAAAGCTTCTGTAAAAGAATAGCGTGATCAACAGTATCAAACGCTTTTTGTAAATCAATAAAGACACCACAGGAGAACATACCCTTGTCCATGTACGATTGAATTTTATTAACAATGTCCAAAATGGCATGGTTAGTCGACCGACGCTCACGGAAACCATATTGTGACTCATAGAGAACATTATACTTATTGAGAAACGATTTTAGTCGATTATACATTACCTTTTCAAACAGTCTATTGAAAACTGAAAGAAGAGAGATAGGGCGATAATTACTAGGTTCGTCTTCGTTGCCATCTTTATAAATCGGAATAATTTTAGCATGTTTAAGCTTAGAGGGGTAAATTCCCATGCGCACTGATTTGTTTATTATATTAGCAATAGGCTTCGAAATAATTTGACGTGAGCATTTAAGGAGGTGCATAGGACAAGAGTATAGTCCGTGAGCTTTATTAGACGGAGCCATGATAATTTCAAGTTCGATTTCCGAGGGCAGTACAGTTTCAAATACGAAAGATCCAGAATAAGTGGTTCTCGGTAGATAATCAGAAAATTGCCTACTACTATTTGGCAATTCAGAGGCTAGCCTGTTACCTACAGAAGCAAAATAAGAATTGAGAATGTTCGCATTCACCAAAGGATCATGGGATATCTCTTGGGTTTTAGAGTGCTTCATTTTCGTAATTACTTTCGTGTGCTTCATTTTACGATGTATTAAATCATTTATGCCTTGCCACATTCGCTTTAAGTTGTTTGTGTTTCCCTGAAAGTAATTATGGAAATAAAGCTTTTTACTTAGTCTCGTTAATGATAAGATTTTATTTCTATATAATTTATATGTAGCAGAATTACCCTCCGAGAGAAGTTTATTTTTTGTCTGAATAGATTTGCGAATTCCAGAGGTGATCCACGGTTTAGAGAAACATTTAGCTTTACGTCGAGAGGTATATTTAAGGGGGGCATGTTTATTAACTATTTTATTTAGTTTGTTGTAAAAAGACGAAAAGAGCTTATTGACGTTCGTTTCGTCATCAGGAACAGAATGATCCCAGTTAATAAGTAATAGATCATTTATAAAATTTCTCTCTGTAAAATTAGAAAAATCTCGTGAGAGTAATCTGGCCGGTTTTTCTTTTGATATAGGTGTTTGTGAAATACAGAACTGCGCGAAGTGATCGCTAACATCCGAGATTAGGTTCCCGCTGATGATATTTCCTTCTATCTTATTAGTGAAAATATTGTCAATTAAAGTAGCAGAGTTTCGGTGTACACGGGTTGGTTTATCAATTGTAGGAGTTATGTTAAGGCTCTGTAAAGTGAAAAGAAAGTCTTGAACATAACTACAGGAGTTAAAGTGCAGAAGATTTAAATTAGTATCAGACATTATATAGATGGGTTTGCAAGAAATAATGAGATTTTCAACTGTTTCTTCAAAATATTTTAAGAAAGTTTCAGGAGAATTATGCTGCCTATATATTACTCCACAGATAATATTTGCTGCGTTAGTGAAATATATTTCTACCCATAGGGCTTGAAAAGCTTCATTAGAGGTCTTTTCAAGGACTTCATACTTGAAATCTGAGTCAATGTACATCCCGACACCTCCAGCAGAAAGAGGCGTCGGGACGTATTCAAAATTATACCCTGTTATGTTTGGGTTGAAGTCAATGAAATTTGAATTTGTAATTCTAGTTTCGGTCACTCCAATGATATTAAAATGAAAGTCAAGTTCGTTTAATAAATGGGTTTGTAAATTTTCGAGATTACTTTTTAGACTACAAACGTTGTTGTGAAAAATTGACAATTGATTTCGAAATACCTTTTTGTTTAATTTATTCGTTAGAACGTCTCTAACACGCGATATATATATATATATATAACTCTACAAGATCATTTCTGAATATATGAAATACCGCATATATTTGAACTCATCCTATTTCCAAGCCGCCTGGCGATGAACCTCCCCCGTGTTCTTGCATGATGTAGCATTAACTTCTCATATCGATCGTAGCGCCAACAGAAACCTTCGGAGATCATTAATGAGAATTTAAGTTTTGATATTGGAATAATGTTCGTGTTGTAAATAATTTGGTGTCCTAGGCTATGAAGATCCCAACCATTTTAACTCTATTTTCAGAAATGACACTATTTTATTTCTACAATAATTAGACGGGGATTGTAAACAACCGTCCGTTCAGCATCAAGAACAAATTTCGTGCACAATATCCTCAAACAAATACGCCACTGGTAAAAAAAATTCCAAAAAGTGTTTGACTATTGAAGCAACCGTGATAATTGTAGACCTCATAAAAAATATAGGAGCTTCTTTACGCAATTTAATCATTAATTTCTGATAGAAAGGAACTCTCAAAGACCAATTGCTAATATGTACAGTTAGAAAGTTAGTTCATTACGCTGCAGCTGGCAATAGTGTTAAACCAAAGTGGCTTCAAGTGATCTCTTTTTTCCATTTTGATTTGCAATTATAACTGCACTGACAACAAACAATACTAATCCTACAAACACATACCGACCGACAATGTCTTGGCTTCTACTAATCATTTTATTTGCATTTCGACTTGTAACGTTGTTTGCTTATATTGAATTAAATAAAATGAAGCCTTCCGTATCGCACAGGAACGTTAAAATGACCAACAACAATTTTGGAGAAAGCCAAACGAATAACGAAGTAGCTCAAGTTCTTGGAGCGCTTTCATGACAGGTAATCAAGACTGAGAGAAAGAACAGGTCAACTGGATTAGAATAAAAAGAGAAATTAAGAACTCGAATTTTCTTTTTGCTCCCAAGAGGAGCTTAAGGCGACTAAGAAAGTGCAGCCAATTGATGGACAAAGCGAAAAAGCGTGAAAAACAATGAAGTTTGCAGACAATAAACGAAGACTTAATCAAATATGTAAACAGCCAGGAATGAATATCTCATAAACAAACACCAACCGATCGTGTTTCAGGTGTTTGTGCACAATTTACATGACCGGCACCGGTCTGTTTGGCTTGACTATGTTGACCGACAATCGGCCAAAATTTGCTCGGACAAAAATGTACAGTCGCAAACCGTGGCTAAACAGAGGCTCACTTTAAAGAGGAAAGTTGTACAACTTGAAATCCTTCTCGTTCGCCTTGGAATTCCCGACGTTTCGTCGTGGAAAACATTGGCTTAAGTAATGCCCTCTGGTGACTATGGCGGCAAAGAGAGGCAATCCGTTTACGAAAAGGCTTTGGTGATTTGCCACGAAGACGAGAAGGAATTGTCATTATTACAGCAAGAGCTGGAACACTCCAAACTTCAGACTTACATCTCTTACAAGCTCGAAGAAAGAGAGCTGCGAAACGAGCTGTTTCGAATAAAACGAGAACAGAGAAGTTTGGCAAGGGAGGCGAAACAAAGAAAAAGGGACAACAAGAGCATCGATGACATAGCTAAAGAAATGAAAATAAAAAATCCAGGCAACCGAGGCGCAACTGCGATAATGCTGGAGAAAAAGTTTGCTTTGCCGCAGATAAACTGTACGCAGAAAAACGTACCAAGGATTTTGCAGCGGACATTGTCGCACGAGTCCGAGTTCTTCACGTGGACGTTCGGGCTACCGACGATTGAGAACGCGGTGAACGCATTAAATTTTCAAGGAGATCAGAAGAAGAAAGGAAAAGGCCTTGACAGCAAAGAGTCAGATGATTCGGAAGCTATCAATGATGGCGATTTAGAAAGAGCACGGGCTAATACAATTCATAGTATAGTATACAATGTCCCTGTCGCAGAACCAAAGAAGAGAAAGCCAGTAACGCAAAGCCTACCCGCTATAAACACAAAGATTTCTAAAATCAATGTGACAGCCAGTCAGGACCCTGGTAAGGTCTGCAAAGATGTAGGTTACGGTGTTCGGAATAATTTAAGTAGCAACAAACCTCAACGCGTAGAATTACCAAAACTATAATGTCGCAAAACAATTTTATCGCAAGTAACTGCACAAATAAAACGCAAAACGGTCAAATATATTTCCGTTTCTACATCATTTCCTATAAACCTTTAAGTTTTCAAACTATCCAAATCAAGAGGCCGTTTATGAAATTTGTGTGAATGGAAGCATAAAAACTAAAGCAATCCCGTTCCATAGCGATACGCGAGCATAAAGAGGCAGCATTGTAGATCTTTTAGTATACGATCTATTTTTAATCGACTATTATGCATGAAGGCATTAAACCCGTTTGTTTTTTAATCGCGACCCATGCACGAAAGAGAAAACTGACTAACACAAAGGCAAAAGTCTGGTATATATATATGGTCAGATCAGAGTTGCAAGCTCAATCACAAGAACCGAGGGTCCGAGGGTGTTTTTACAATTGTTCCCTTCTTTTGCATTTTCAAGAGTTTGTACAGATTTATGTGGTTGTAGTTAGCCTTGGTTTTATGCATCCAAATTTCTCCGTGTGCTTGACAAGCATTGACTTTTTGTTTCAAGTGGGAAATAATGAATCGAATTTTCCTTCACCAGTCTCAACAAGTTTTTGATCAAATTCACTGATTTTTGTTCACTCGTTATGCAAGTCAAACTTCTCAGGGGAATACTTAGTAGTGGACAGGAGTCCTGGTAGTGGACCTATAGTATTCTTACTACTAGACTTACATAAAAGTACGATATTTAAGACGAAAATCCATCACATCATAACTGAAAGTAATCAATTCATGTGCACCATTTTCATGTAATAATAGTCAGTTTTAAAAAGTGTGTATAGTGTTTCTCAGAGATTATAAATCACGTCCAATCACTATGGTCAGTCTGGCATTTCTTTAATATCTTACATTGTACTGAAGAAGAAAGAAACTGAAGTAGAGTGGTCGAAAAACAGTGCCTTGAGTAAGTCAAAACTGATACAAGAAATTAGAGACTCTTTGCCTGAGCTGATTTAATATCTCTGTAAGTGACAATAATAATAATAATTGTGTCAATAACAAAATGCTCGAATGTGATTGGTTCTTAACAGCCTTTATTTGTGTCTTAATTGGCTGCTTCAGGTCCAAACTGTCCGATTTGAGCTGTCCGATTACAAACACCTGTAATCGGACAGGCCAAATCGGACAGTTACCTTATTTGGGTATGTTGAACAGTAGCTGCCATGTCGTGTCAGTTGTCAATCTTCGCGCTTTGTAAAATAGCAGCAATTTCCGTTGGTTATTTTGTACAATAATTTCACAGTTAAGAAAGTTGACCTCTAGGGTTTCTCGCATTTTGTTATTGACACAATTAATCGGTAATCGGACTTCGTGTCGGGGGAGCAGGGATGGCGCAGTGGTGAGAGCACTCGCCTTCCACCAATGTGGCCCGGGTTCGATTCCCGGACTCGACGTCATATTTGGGTTGAGTTTGTTGTTGGTTCTCTTCTCTGCTCCGAGAGGTTTTTCTCCGGGTACTCCGGTTTTCCCCTCTCCACAAAAACCAACATTTCCAAATTTCAATTTCATCTGCTTGTAAAGCGCATTTGAACATATACACATGGAAAATGCGCTATATAAGTTCTAAATTATTATATAAGTTCTAAATTATTATTAATTCAGGGGTAATCGTGCTCGTAATTTCAAATCAGCCTCGCGCTACGCGCTCAGCCAATTTGAAATCACTCGCCCGATTACTCCCTGAATTGTACTCCACTCAGTCCTATCACCATTACTACTACTACTACTACTACTACTACTACTACTACTACTACTACTACTACTACTACTACTACTACTAATAATAATAATAATATCAATCTTTAAACAGGGTGGCGCCAAAAAGCAAACACAAAGTTAATTAGGGTGGCCATCATTATCACTATACTGTACTTGCATAATTAATTTTAAAAAAGTTGAATAAAAAAGGTTTCAAATACTCATTAATAATTCATGAGCTCAACAACCTATCACATCCATTAAAATTGGTCACGTGCTCGTGTTTTAACCCCCGGTAAAACACTGTCAAACTAAAAAGCCTGGGGGCGGCATTTGATTTCAATCCCGGGGGGATAGAATACTAATGAGGATGACGTTTTATAAAACAGCTTTTGGAATAAAGAAATTGAATATTGCATCAAAGTTGTTTTGTTTGTAATTGCTATTTATTCAGCTGGCCATTACACTATTTCACCTCTTTTTAAAGAGGTAAAATGTGAAATAGTGTAATGGCCAGCTGAATAAACAGCAATTACAAACAAAACAACTTAGATGCAATATTCAATTTCTTTATTCCAAAGTTAACATTTACGAATAGTTTATTAGGTAATATGGGATAGTACATAAACTATTTCTGTACAATATTGAACGTACAGTTATTGAACACAGATCTTGTAAACATTTCGGTGCTGACACTAATGCACCTATCAGTGTCAAGCCCGAAGGGGGGGGGGGGGGGGGGGGGGGGGCAACCCACGGGAATTTGACTGCCACGTATATCCCCAGGGTAGGGATTTTGATCGGACATCACGTCCCCAGGGTTTATTGTATATGACCGCCTTTCCTTGCCCCAGTGTGGGGGATTTTAATACTTTCGACAATTATTTTTTGCCCGGGGGTGGGGATTTTGATAATTTTTTTCAGAAATGTCAAAATCCCCACCCTTTGCCCGACCTCCCCCCCCCCCTCTCGGGCTTGACACTGATAGGTGCATAAGGCGTTCGTGGAGGGTACGTTTCTCCTGTGTCTTTGCATATTTCCATGATGAACTTCGTCAGCCAAAAGTTTAGAGACTCTGCCGTCATGTCGCAAATGTTCGTTTCCAAATCTTGAATTGGAGAAGTTTTCACAGCAGATCCGCTTTCTTCCTCACAGGCTTTCTTATTTGTTCTTCCGGCCTGCCACTCCCCAGAAATCTTCCTCGCCCATTTATTTAACGCACGGGTCGACTTTGGGACAGCATTTTCCAATATTTCACTTTCTTCCTCCGCGCTTTTTGGCTCACGAAACGTTCGGTTCGAAGCCATGTGGATTTTTATGTGTCATTAATTAGTCATACCATCCCAAAACCACACAATGATAATTCTCACAATAATTCCCAGGGCGACTCCACATAATGCTGGCTTGCTTCTTCAAATTCTTTTGTGCAACACGAAATCAAAATTATCACACTAGTACGCTAAGGGGCCGACCATTTAACTCTTGGGGGGGGGGGGGGCGGTGATTTTGAAAAAAAAATTCCTGCAAGCGCTTGTCGGAAGAAAAATATTGCATGCAGCACAAATGTAATAGAAAAAAATTACAGTACGAAGGGAAAAAAATATCCTGCCCACCATGTTGCTAGAAAAAAATTCTTGCTGACCAGAAATCACCCACCCACCCCCTCAGGAGTTAAATGGTCCGTCCCTAAGCCAACAGGTTCGCATATTCCCTAGAGATTTTCGCTTTGAAGCCGTTCAATAAACTCGCGGGTCGTGTTTTATCGGGTTATAAAACTACTCGGCTTCGCCTCGTGGTTTTACAACCCGATAACACACTCCCGCTCGTTTATTAAACAGTACATAAAAACAAGTTGTGATATCACAATAATAAAATAAGTTACAATAAGAGTTAAAATAAAAGGCATAAAAACCTTTTGGAAAATTTAAGGTAGCTATGAATCCACTCCAGTGTTGCTATGAAAGCCTATTAAGTAAGTTTACTTATGACTGGGCATTTGTTTGATACCACTATAAAGGTAACAACATATGAAGATTAGTGAGAAATGATCCAGCAAAGTACAAGAGCTGAAACGTGCTGGAAGCTTGTGTTAGCCACCCTAAGTGTATACGACATTTTCACTGTATTGAGACAAGCGTCGGCATCAGATGATCCATTTAACTGACATCTTCCTTAAACAGAGGAGGCTGAGGCTAGCAGGACATGCTCAAGTCCTTCTTTGGGAACCCCTACACGGTTGGGTGGGGTGCGGACAACCTCGCCTGAACTATGTGGACACATTGAAAACAAGCACTGGACTCCATAGTACGGAGGAGATCGCACGGATAATGGAGGACAAAGATTGCTGGAGTGACATTGTGCATGGCTCTCGCCGGAATACTACCCGACCTAACTAAGTAACTAACTTCCTTGACTTGAGCCTTTTGTCACTTTTAAGTGTATGTGACAGATTTTTTTATTTGCTTGATCCAAACTTTACGGTGTTGCTGAACGGAAAATCGAAAACAAATTCCTCAAATATTTTTCTTCCACGCCTTTTTGCCCAGTAAAAACGTGATGTTTTACTTCCGGTGGGTTACAATACCGCGCGAAAGACTGGAGACGAGAATACGGAGCTGTGACGTCAAAACAAGACTCTTAGGTTTGCTTTGTTTCCGTTTGTTCCCTTTTCTTTCTTGTTTTTTGTTGTTACAGCCATACATGACACACCTTAAACCCATCTTTTCCCCACACAGCAGAATTAAAAAAGCACAAAAACCGCTAAACTTGATTCTTGTTTTGACGTCACAGCTCCGAATTCTCGTCTCCAGTCTTTCGCGCAACACCGTAAAGTTTGGATCAAGCAATTTTAAAAACAATCACTGCTAGTAGCCACACAATATTGTATTTTGTTCAGTAAAAAGGCTACTGGAAAATAATTTTTTTTTGACAGTTTTTGTGAGTTCACGACAGAGTCAGCCATTTCAGGTAGTCTTTAATCATGGATTCAGAAATTTCTGTCGTCCGCTTGTGCTTTTAATTTAAGGCTGATAGATCAATTATTTATTTTACATTCTTCGTCGTCATCAGGGATAACCATTCTTTGAATGTTATCATTGACATTCGGTACCTTTATTTGCATTCATGGTTATAGCAACGCAAACAAATTTAAGTAAAGTTGACAAGGTAATTTTTTAACACGGGTTAAAAAACGTTTAACTGTCAAGATTAGCCAGTTGCTGAAAGCTTTTTAATACGTGCAGAATTACCATTTGAACCATTCTGTTAGCCACCGCACTGCAGGAAATTATGTAAGTTGCCTGAGTTTTGATCCTACTCCATAAAGTATCTAGGGTGCGTCGAGCTGCACTGAAAAACCAAACGAGTGTTGAATATCGTGCGCCAGCGATAACTCAGTTGTAGATGGACCTTCGTTAATGTTACCAGAAACACGAAATCTAAAGACTATTTCGTTTACAGTATTTCCATTATGGAAGACGATCAAGCGAACGCGTCCTTAACTTTCCAATTGACTTTCGACAAAATTCAGTTGTTCTATTAAACTTTTTTGAAAAAGCATTGCTACTTCAATTTTCCTATAATTTCCGTTCGTGAAATTGGTAGCCGTTAATTCCATGGTACTTTTTATTTCATCATAAATTTAGAAAATGTCAGTTTATTTTCGCACCCTACCCGGCCTAAGGAAGGAAATGATTGAGTTGGTGAAAACAGTATTGAAACTGATAGTTTCTAATTAAGATGCACCGAATAAGCTATTTTATTCAAAATTCGTCGACTTCAGATCAATTATTCAGTCATTTGTTGCAAAATGGACTAGCAGAAAAATTAATTTCAGGCTTGAAGATATGGGCTATGTTTATAATTATGAAATTCGTCCTTCATAAATCGCTATGTTTTAGGACAAACGTAGAACAACTTAGGTTGATAAACCACGCGGGATGTTGGAAGAACAATCGAAGAATTCGTATATAATAATTCAGAAGACGCGCGAAATTTCCATGAGTTTATGGGCACAATAACCCATAGCTGATTGACCAATCAGAGCGCGCGCAGTGATTTGGTTATTATATAATAGCATATAATGAGTTGCACTGGAGAAGTTTCTGCCGAAACATGTCTGTAAAATTCTGCTGTCCAGAACTTTTGGCAATCGGACTTACTGAGACGTGATATATTTCAAACAATTTCCCAAGGTGAAAATGTTTCAAGAAACTTCATAAGAGATGAATTCATTTACTGTAAGACGTTTGAAAACGTCGCTGAAAGTTTGCACGGGAGCCCATCTGGTTTGCACCAATTTAATTTGCGTGGACTATGAAAACACACTGAAAAATTTGTTGTTCTGGTTTGTGTGACTTAAAATAATACAGTGTACCACGTTTGCTACATGAAAGAACGCTAAAGCTATATTACGTCGAACCTACGCTTGGGGACACCTTCGTTAAGCGGACAGCTCTCATAAGACCCTCATAAGCGAACACCAACAAACTACAGTTGGTTCCTGAAAGGTGTAATAATTCTATCCCAGGGATAAATCTGCCTGAAACCAGGAATACCTTTTGGAACAAGGCAGATTTATCCCTGGAATAGAGTTATTACACCTGGCCCATGGTGTTAGCGGACACCTTTCCTAAGGGACGGCCCATTATCAAAAACCGGAGGGGGTAACAGTTCCAAAAAAATATCCTGTAAAGGAAACTTGTATAAAAGTAAAAAAAATCCTGCAAGCGGTGGAACCTCAAAACAAAAGAACCCAGAGGGGAAAAAATTCTGCAGACTAGTGGGCTTAAAAAAGAAAAAAAAAACAATGTAAGGAAAATTTTTCACCACCATCCTCCCCTCCCCACTCCATACATCCAAATATGATCGAATCAAAATTTCTTGACAACTCCCAAATTCAAAATTGACTCAACAACGTTCAAGAGCTTACTTACCAGGTGAAATTGAAGCACCTTTAGCTGTCGTAAAAGTTGATTTTCCTTTTGTGCAACTTTGATATTTTTGAAATAAAAATCAGTTATATTTCAATGAAGTGAAGTAGTAACAGCGCAAAACATTGTTTTAAATTGCACTGTTGTTTACCCCCAAAACAAATACTTATATCAAGATTTAGAAAACAGCTACTGAAGTCTTCTGCTGGAAGAGAAACGAGAATAGGTGGGAGAAAAATTAAGCGATCTACTCACTAGAGCAGAGTCTGCTGTACTTAGGTGTTAAATGCCCGATAGAGCAATTAGAAGTCAAACAGTGGAAATAATAGACATTCTTTCAATAAGGAAACCTAAGAAAGCATGGAAAAGTAATAATTAACACATAACGTGTTTCTCTTCTCGTGTTTGTTTCAAAGGTAATAATATTGTTTGTTTTGTTTCAGGAAACAGGGCTGTCACCGGCATTGAAAATGAGATAATATAAAGGCCTGGGAATTTCACAGCAGTTGAAAAAAGACGAAGGTAAAGCGTTATACCGGGGAGGCACTCCAAGGAGGTTTTGGTGAGGGCGTCCCCGGCCCATCAAATTCTGACCGTGATTCAAAATAATGGTACATTCTTGCTGCTGGTCTCAGATAATTTAGCTTTTAGTTAATTTTAATAAACGGCCTTCGTTTCGACTATTTATGGACTTGAAGACCAAAACAGTTAAAATCCATTACCATTCTCTGAGAAAAACGGCTCAATGCTGAACTCTTTGGGCCGGTATGTACCCATCTATGTAACAATAAGGAAGTATAACACCATCAGTATTATGTTATTTTGCCACTTTTTCAATAGTGGTACCAGTACCAGTAATTAATCCATTTAAGGTGATGAAATTCATGAGAAGGTGAGAAAAATATTCAGGTCTTGTAACTTAGGTTGTAATTATTACAGGTCGAACCATGCAGTAATCGTTAAAAAGATTACAATGTGCGACAAGTGTTGTTACAAAATGCGACAACTATTTTAATTTATTACAAAGTGCGGCAAGTGTTCAGTAAAAAATGTGACTGGCAGTTCAAAGTGCGAAGGAACCTCCCAGTTTTGCTTTTTTTTGTTGTTGCCATAATGATTGCAAGATCAACGTCTCTACCAGAGCTGATGGTAAATTTCAAAGTCAACCGCTCATGGTCGTTTGCATTTTTCTTGAAGGATGCCTACTCTATGCCCATTAAAGGTACTTTTCTGTTCCTTCTTCGGGATTTGTTTCACAAATAACTTGTCAGCAGCTTGCCAGAGACAACAGTGCACGGTAAAACAGTTCAGGTTTTCACGTGAACGAGACAGCCTGGAAAATTACGCGCTCCGAGGGTTTATATTTAAAAACCTCACAGTGTCCAGCCACAAGAATTGCTTTGAGCAATGCGCCTGGGACTGCCGATGTGTCTCCTTTAATTACGTGATGACTGCAAGTCAAAGTAACTGCCAGATGAATGAAGAGAATAGATATCTGAGGCCTGGTGCATTAAAACAGATGGAAGCACACAGCTACCACGACATCGTAATTGATTACAATGTCAAGGTACGAAAAAGGCTCTAAATTAAAGTAAAAAGGGGTTTATTCTACGCTTTTCTGTTTGACTGTTTGCTTGTTTGGATTTTTAGGTTAAAACGTTGTTCCTTGATTTCCGAGACAACTCTAGAAAGTAAATATCGACTGAAAAGAGATCGAAAAGCTGCAGTGCATATGTTTCTTGTTGTCGTCTTATTCCCGCATTTCATTGCATCGTATTATGTAAGTTAACTTTTTTCTGGTAAATTAAAATGCAATATTTGAATAAAACGTGTCGCAACAAACGACGAACCGTTATTATACGGAAACATTTTCTTAAACCAGATCGCCAGATCTGTCTGAGCGAGTGGTTATTAGCACTGACGGCCCAAACATTCACGAGTGTTGCTATTGCTCCTGTGAAACTCACGGAAAGTAAACAATTGTAACACCGAGATTTCGATCGTATTACATGAAAAACTCGATCAGCTATCGGGGTACTGTACTTTGGAACATTGCATCCAGTTACTGTATAATGACAATTTTTAAGAAGCTATTTTATGCTAAAGTTAGAAGAGACGGTTTTATCAAACAATTAGATTTTAATTCAACCTCCATTCAAACGCAAAGGAAGAACTTAAAGGATTTTAAGGATATGAACATAATTACAATTAATTTTAAATTTTTAATGCATGTTTTTAATTCTTAGCTAAATACTTGATACGGTATATAATTACTCTTAATGTTTAATTCTTAAGGCATGTTTTAATTCTTACTAGATAGATGACACGACCCCACAAGCAAATATATTGCTTTAATTACTATCATGTTTAAATAAAGTTTGTTCTTGTTGTTGTTGTTGTTGTTCTTGCCAACCCAAGCACATCAAAGGTTATCAGACGTGAGTAAGCCAATTACAGCCCATATATTATCTTTCTTATTCTTTTCTTTCTTGCTGGTAAATTAAAGGAAGGATTGAAATGCACCGAATGCCACAACGGTTGCTGTCTTGCCAAAAAGTGTCTAAACGGTGGTACCTGTCTGGAGATATGTGGCATCAACACGCAGCGATTCCTGTGTCAATGCAAGCCAGGTTACACAGGGACATACTGTGAAACAGGTGAGAGCGAAAAGCTGTTGCAGTCGTTGTTGTTATTGCTGTTGTAGCGGACGTTCCTGTTGTTGTTGGCTTATTGTTTTTCACAGTTAGGTTGCATGAGCCATCCTCTTGTTAATTGGCCACACACCAGGAGAAATTAGGGACCTTTACGTTTGAGTACTATTATACGAGATTGAGCACAACTACGTCTTTTCAAATCTGGTTCGCGTGCTTTACTTAATCACTTCACACATAAATTTCTTTCTACAATCTCCTTATCTGCTATTAAGCAATTAATAAGGAGGCCGGAGTAAGGGTCCTGTGGTTTGAAAATTTGAAAGGCGTACCCGATACTGGATCTTGTACTTGTACTCAAATATAAAGGCCGCTATCATGACAATGCGATGAAATTTCCGCCCCAAAGCGTGGGTTATATCTTTGTCTGCATGTGCAGTGACACAAACAGGCCGGATGGGGATGGGGATGGGGTTGCCATTCAGCGTATGTGGCGACACTAGTGTGAGGTCATTAAAGTGAGCAGTAGTGAGACACGGCTAAAGCATAGGCAAAGAAATATAACAACAAAATGAGTTTCTTTTCAGAAAATTATCTTGATTATGTTCATGAATTCTGGGTCACTCATCATTGGCCACAATTCATGTTAACCGTAGTTTCCCAGTAGCAAAGTACGAGTACAAGTGGAGGAACTGAAAACACTGCTTCCTACGCCGCAAAATTGTGACGTACAAAGCGCTCTGGGCTCCCTGGGTCCAACGAAAAAGGCAAACACGTCCCTTCCACGAACATAAAAGAACTCTAGGCAAAAATAACCGAAAAATAAGTACGTTTAATAAAGATAAAGACGAAGAATATTAAAAGTAAACTCCTAAAATAATCTAAGCCCTAAGATTACGAAGGGAAAACTAGCACTAAATTTAATGAGGAAAAAAAAAACGGCATGCGGTATACTAAATTAAATACTAAATAGCTCCTAACTGAAGATAAGCTTGTATAACTTGATAAACTTGTATAACTAATTAAATAATCAATTACATTTGCGAAAACAACATAACTTCTAAAGATAATAGAGATTAATTACAAGAATATTTTAAGTAAAATTATTTACTAACTTCAATCCTACTATTAAATCTAAAGTATTTACAAGAATATTTAACATACTATAAAATATTTCACACAGTTCTGTTCCTTTCTGTCCTTTGCCCTGACTACTCCTTCCTGACACGTAACCACACCGCCAACCAAACACAATGAACTAACCGCAACTTTCCCAAATGACCTCTTCTTAAACTTCTTCTTCTTCAAGCTCCACTTCCGCTCTTTACTGCACAGTTCTGCTCCTTGCTGTCCTTCGTAACTTTCTACGGACGCCAAGTACACTCTTCAGCTCACTCGACCGCGGGAAAGTAAAGTTTGTAAAAGAGTACTACGACTCTCCTCTGCACCTCACTGGCTTAGGCGGCACCCGACTAGAGAATCTAGCCATGAACAATGTCTCGCCCCTGCTAACGACTCAGTTTAGCAGTGAATAAGCACTCCTTCTTTTCTCTCTCCTTCTTAACTTCTTCTCCGCAAACCAAAACCTTTACCTTCGTGAGTTACAACACCAGACAGAACCTTCTACTTTTAACATTCTTAATCTCGGTCTTTCTAAATCTAGTTACGTTACACAAATACTTTCATGACACGAATAAATAACATGCTGCAATTACTACAAATATGTACTCAGGGACTAATTTGGAATTAGTACGTGCGGACTTCATCCATTTATTAACTAATGCTTTTATATGACTTGTGTTATATCATGAGCAGGAGTTTCTTGCTTCTCTCACTAATGTGATAGGGTGACTAACAGTTTTTCTTCGTTTTGTTGACGTTTAAGCCCTTAAAAGCTGCGCCGACGTAAAAAGAATCGGCGGTGTAACAGACGGGTTTACATGATCGACCCAGACGGTAATGGACCCTTTAAAGTGTTTTGTAACCAGAGCAAGGACGGGGAAGCCTGGGCCGTGATTCAAAGGAGACTGGACGGCTCGGTCGATTTCTACCGCGGTTGGAACGAGTACAAGCGAGGATTTGGGGACTTGAGCGGGGAGTTCTGGCTCGGCCTTGAAAAGATATCCCGCCTAACAAATCAGACAGGCCAGAGGTTGAGAGTCGATATCGACGATTTCAGAGGTCACTCATGCTTCGCAGAGTACGATCATTTTATTGTGAATGGTGAAGACGATGGATTTCGACTGGCGAGCCTGGGAAAATACAAAGGTAACGACTTGTTTACTGAGACGGATTTTGATTAAAAGATGAAAAATCCAAATTAAAGGCATGGTAAAATAAATATATAAGAAAAGCGACTGGGAGGAGGGTCTTGCAGATAGACCCATTCGGCTAACTCAATGTTGTACCAATTCAAACCCTTTGGGATTAAAACGTTTTGTTCCAGATATTTCCATATCATTTAAATATGAATGCTACATTATAATGCAAATACAATACACAAAGAATCTTAAGCCCAGGAGATTTGAATTGGGTACAACATTGAGTTAGCCGAATGGGTCTATTGCGCTCAGAGCGGGGGAAAGTGCGAGATCTTGTAGTCGGTTGGGTAATGGCGCATTGCGGTGAAAACCGCTCTTATAGACAAAGTAAAAATGAATCGACTTCACTCAGATACTACATTAAAAAACGTAATTTAAGTTGGTAGATATTACTTACCTTTCGTGGTTCAATAAGCGTCGCTTACACCAGTGATTACTCTAAATTACTCTGAGTTGCACTTGTAAGTTCACACTGACTTGATTTTTATGAAAAGGACTATAATCAATGGCCTTTATCGATCAAAATCAGCTGTTATTAATCTTTGGTCCCAATTCCAAATAAACTCAATAGAACGTTTCTACTGCTAATAAAATGTTTAGTGGTTAAATATTAACCTCGCCACCTTTAAGTTTGCTACATGGAACCCAAAACAGTAACATTAAGATATGCTTTCCTAAGCTGATAACATCAAAATCAGTATGGTCTTTAGCAAATCAGAACTCGCGCAATCTTTCGTCTGTACAATGCAAGTTAATTAAAGTTCTATTTCGTCTCACAGGATCTTGTCCGAATTCATTTACATACAACACTGGGCAGGCCTTCTCCACGTTAGACAGAGATGCTGATTCTTATTCGAGTAACTGTGCTGTGGATCACAGGGGCGCATGGTGGTACAAGGCGTGTACACAAACCAACCTCAACGGATTGTACACCCCGATTAAAGGTCAGCTCAGCACAGGAATTTACTGGTACAGGACAAAGGACGTGATAGAGATCTTGAAAAGGACCGAACTGAAAATACGGCTCCTGGTATAACGTAACATGCGGTGTATATGTTCGCTGCCGGCCGGACAATAAACCACGAACGCTTTTATCAGCTAGCATTACAGACACCTTAACGTTGGTGGTTTAGTGTTGCTACCCGTTCGGGCTCGTGCAAAAGCTTCCAATATTGTTGTTCAACAAACATCCAACATTGTTGGCCCAACATGTTGGTCTCATTTGAACACCGTGTTGAGTGTTGTTGCTATAGTTTTTGGCAGTTTCTGGATCTAGAGGAAAAATTCACCTTTCAAGTCGGCGCCCTTAATCCCCATGGTATCAACGAACGCTTTTCATTTAATCAATTTATTCCTGCTTTCACGTTACCACGTTATAACAACAGCTCCATCTTCGTTACGTAAACCATACACAACCCACAATTCCTCGATTGGCTCTGACGAAGGGCTAGCAGTCGAAACACCGGCTTTTTGAATCCCTTTACATTGGTCAATTTACATTATTAACTCCGTTGTTAAACCAAACTTTTTTTGCTGGATCTGACGTTACTGTTTCAGCTCCAGACAACACCCACGCGATGTTCAAACTAACCCGACATGTTGGACACAACAATAATGCTGCGCGCTTATGCACGAGCCTTTACTCTCAACGACCACTTCGAACAATATATCACACATCTGCAAATGCAAAGTAAATCTATGGCTCTCGGCAGTTAACCATTTAAAGGGGCATTGTCACGCTATTGTACCATCACTTTAAAAAGCTTAAAACTGCCAATGCATCACGGTGGAAACTTAAAATAATGGACTAGTTTTGCTGCCGAAGACTGTAGCACTGCATTGACACTATAAACTCCTGTATTCCATCAAAGATGACGAGGATGGAAATGGATTGAAATTTTTTTTTTCAAAATTTCAAGCTATGCATTGAAAAATCACCAAAAAAATTGCATGGTTAGCTCTCCCTGCTAAAATTCCAATGAAATTTTATTCCGGCTCCTAAAGAATCAGCAAGATGACTCATCTTGCTGATTCTGTAGGAGCATTTTTTGCACGATAATAGGTAAAAGGCAGTAATTTTAGCAGAATTGAACCAAAAACAGCAAAAATCCCGGTGACAGTGCTCCCTTAAATATACTTGTAACAAGGAGAGAATAGAATAGGGTCATTTGACAGGAAGTAAAAAAAATAAAAAATAAATAAATAAATAAACGCTCTTTATCGTGTCAGTGGAGACGGAAGAATGAAACCTAACGAAGACCTTTTGGGTCCTTTTGCTCTGGGATTAAAAATAATCTAGATTCACAAAATTGTTTCCAACTTTAAGGCTAGCTGGTGTACTAAATTTTGGGGTTTAGGATAGATCTGAAAGGACTACACTCACCTGGGCGATCATACTTCACTAAGTTATTGTTTAACTTTATTGGCACGAGTGAATATCATGCCGGATTTTGGGTTATGACATTCCATAAAGCACCTCTCTACATGGGCATATATGGCGACAAAAAAACACTTTCTTGAGAGCTTTTACAAGACAAACTTGAGAATTTCTCTGATTTTTCGCAAGTTAGTGGATAATAGCAATAATGAGCTGGAACAAGAGTGCACTCGAGGCTGAACAGGGGAATCTTTTCACATGTATAAATGTATTCCCCTAAGAGCCTCCACTTCGTGCTAGATCCAGTTCAAAACCGAGAATACGAGTATTTTCTATTGAAAAAGTTTTGTTGTGTATGTATGTAAATTGGGCAAGTGAAAAAACACACCAAAAAGCCGGAATAAGGAGTTTATGGCCCCACATACCGCTTCAAAATAATAAATAATAATAATAAACTCTATTTATATAGCGCCTATATCACAAGCTGTTCTAGGCGCTTTACAACACTGGCCGGGTGACTTTGCCAGACTGCTTATAACGCAGTTTACAATTAATGAAGGTGAGTACGAGTGCCCCCGTAAGGTCAATATCAAATTAAGACAGACACTATGGTCACTGCCAGAGTTTTATTATGTCCGTAGTGGTTCTTTTATGTCACAGAATCAGAGAATTATGAAGAGTTGTGACGGGGCCTACGGTTTATCGTCCTTATCCGAGAAGACTAGAAAGTCTAACCGTTTGTAGATGTCGTTACAAGGGCAGCACTTTCTCCTCAATTATTTTAAAGACCCTGAGTGCCGGGGTTTGAACCCGCGACCTCCCGCACGGTAGTCCGGTGCTCTACCACTGAGCTAACCTGTCGGCCTATCTATGTGCCGGCAACTAAAGTACCCGTACGCCACCAGACACAAAATAGATTAACTCGGAACTACTAATTACTCGCCCTCGGCAAGACCTTACGCAGCCGAAAATATCTAAAAATACGTAACCCTGAAGAACTAAAAACAAAACAAAACAAAAACACTGAGCTTATCGTACATTTCGCCACTCTAATAACAAAAAATACATCGACTTCACTTAACAAAATTGATGCCGACGACCTTGAGCAAGATTAGTAAAGCATATCCTCGAATTTCACCAAACAGACCAGATATGAACATTACTCTTTCTTTCGAGGAATGTCTTTTGATGGCAAACAAAGTGGAATAATATGGCTGTGCATACTAAAACAAAACGGCGAGTAGACGGCGATCGGCAAATCATGTCACGTGTGGTCAGAAGCAAGCCTTACAAGTTTCGATTCACCCCTTGCCCTAACTCTTAGCAACTGACCCAATGCAAAGTGATACTGAATATGCAAACAATTAAGTGCTGGCTTCAAAAGAAACGAGTCCTTATATTCTCGTGACGATGGTTGTTTATTTAATCAGTATTTCACAGGACAAAATTTTGAATGCCGGAATTAACTATGCTTATTTTAATCTCTCTTAAATTTGAGAAGAAACTTAGTGCGATCCTTGCAAAATTAAAAAAACTGCACCAGACGTAAATAAACAAGCCCGAGCCACCGCCGGCCACCTATATCAGGGGATAGCCGGATTTACGTCTAGGCCGTCGGGACAGCTCATGACGATTCTTGCCTGTTAAACTCCATGGAAATTGGATTTGAAATAGATTTGTCCAAGTACAGGAAAGGATAACATCTTGTTCGACACTGTAAAGGAATTTTAGCATGCAAGGAACAAAGTACATGAATATGCACAAACGAAATCTGGAAAAAGAAACGGACTCCATTCGAAAAGCCCGCGCACGACAAGAACGCTTGGATGAAATCAGTGGCAAGATAGAGAGAGCTAAGCACAAGACTTTGAGAACAACCCACCACGAGAAAGTCAAGGTGTTAAACGACCTTACCGCGATACGCCGTGTGTTTGAGCCGCTTTACGCGATCCAAGAGGATCAAGAAGGACTGGCGCATGGCACAGCGCAGAACGCAGAAAATTGCTCGACGAATGATGCAACCACCGAATTAACGAAATTTCCAAGGTTGCTAAGGGGAGCTGAATCCGAAAGCACAGTATCAGAAACAAATCGGAAAGAGCTGAAAATGTCGCAGTGTCTCGGTGGGAAGATTCTGCTAAACTACAATCCGAAAGGACAAAGGCATCTAGACAGTCCCATGCTACAGCGACCGAGATCTCACAGCTGGTCCGCTCCCCACTCGCCACCGAGCAACGAGCCCACGCAAACAGCTGCGGCGCGCTGTGCATTTCAGAGCAAGCGAGAATATATTGCTAAACTTCGCATTGCCGCTAAGGAACCTCGTGTTTCCGACTCAATGTCGTCGATAACTATGGGATATTTAGCTTTCAAACGATTTCTTAAGAACAAAAGACGGCCCGAGACGATGGCGCGAAATGTTCTAGGTTCCCGGTTTAGATCGATGTCGTTGGACGAAACGGAACTGAGCGTTATTCCAGAATTGGTAGAGGAAAGTGACGTTGAAGCCCGAGGGACATTTCCCACTCAAATAAGCCCTTCTACAGTCAACAAGAAAAAACCCGGTTTTAGCAGAAATCTTCAAGTTCCTGTTGCTAAACGACCGCTTTGTAGCGCTCTTTCATGGCCGATGACCGATTTGAGCTTAACTGAAACGACCACTGGCGTGATGCAACAAGAAAATCCGTCAGCAAAAAGGCGCTCGTCGTTGAATAGAGACGTGACTGAACCTGGAGTAGAAGAAGAGATTAAGACTTTAAGAACATTTAATGCCAATCCAAAGCCGAAAATCAGATTTTCACCAAAGAAACACATCCGGTTTAGTCACACGTCTAAACTACTTAGACCTATAGGCACAGGGTGCTTCAGTGAAAGCTTTCAAGCTATAAGCCAGTAGAGAAAATAAAAATTTGAAAGCACCGACTTGTTGTATAAAATTACATCAATGCTTCTCTTGCAATTGTTTTACTCAGAGATTCGTCTTTTAGTTATTTGTTTCCGAGTCAATGTCATGACTACGAGAAGATAAAAATTCATTTAGCGCTTTGGTATACATAAATATTGAATAAATGAAACCAAAGGAGAGACCTGGTTCACATGTTGTTTTTACTTATCTCCTTCAACGGTTTCGAGGTTTTCATGTTTGACATGTCTACCAAACCAACAAACAAAGAGGAAACGCTATTCAAAAAAAATTATAATAAAATAAAATAATAAACCGTTTTAATCGTTCTTTCAACAGTGGCCAATTGCGAATGGAAAATACTGGGCTCAGTAAATTTGTTTCTTAGATTCTGAATTTTAACTTTTTAAGAAGACAAAAACAAAATTCAGTGGGGATGGGGAGATGGCAAGAAAAAAGGGCAAGAACTCGAAGAAAATAATTCAACCTATTTGCTTGAAAAGAACCACTAGAAAAAGTTAATAACGACTTTTAAACGTTAACAACTACTTTAATTAAAATACGTCTTTTTTTTAATGGCTGAAACTTCGAGGTATGAGTAAAACCTTGTTGAGTTACGTGATCAAGAATCCACAAGTGAGAAATCAAAATGCCCGGTAACAGAGTCTAGAAATCTGAGGGAAAACGCCCTGGGAACGAGGTTGTAGAAATCTATGGCAGGAAAGTAATGGTACTATATTTATATACCCCTCATATCGCATGGACTCATGGCGGTTTAGAACACTGGCCGGGGGACTGCACGGAAGGCTGATTTATACATCTATCGGTTAGCAGGCTATCGTTTTGGTTAAAAATTAAAAAATAAAAATAAAATAAAAAACAGTTATATCAGGCTTTGGTTCTTCAAGGTGTTCGAATAGGCTATTCAATCCACCGATCTCCGCACCCACTTCCCCCTCCGTCCCCCGGATAAAACATACGGCTGTCAGCTATATAGCTACACAGTAGTTGGTTGATACACATTGGTTGATTAGATCTCCTGTGAGATCCAACGTACAAGCAAGCATGATCTTCGTTCACGGTCTTTGCAGTTTCGTCAAGTGTTTACAACACTGAAGCTATTTTGCTTCAAGTTCTGTAAATTGCGGCAGGAAATGACAGGCGCAAATGAGTAAAACCAAAAACTTTTAAAAGTATGCGAAATAGAAATATATTTTACAAAAAAATTCCGATATTTCGTCTGAGCCCGACATTATTTCACAATAGGTAAATGAAAACAAAAGATTTAAGTTTAAATCTTCCTAACTCTAACACGCTTAACCAATGCCCTGAAATAAATTGTCTTGCATGATTCATTTCACCCAGTTTGGACAAGAAAAATAAGTCGCTTTCCATATTTTTGACGGGACAGTTTGCATAAAATGTTAAGACCACTAGACGGCAAACAGGACCACGCCTCTTGCCTCGAAAGATAAAATACTGAAAAGAAGAAAGTGTTTTTCAGTAAATACTAACAAACAGTGTTAATGTGCTAGCGAGGAGGGAGTCATGCACAAGAATCAGTTCCTCAACGCAGTCCACAACATATTCTCTCAGTGCGAATCAACTATGATGTTTTCTGATCAGCAAATTCGTTCTTTCCCGCTCCTATATTTATAACGCCAACTCACTGAAAATATTCCTCATAACTAATATGCAGTTATATATAACGAGTGATTTCAGCGTTTGTCTGATTGAAAGTTGTTCTTAATCACGCAGTTTATTTTCTTGTGGAGTGGGTTGATGGGAGGTTTGAACAAAACAGAACCGATGGTAAAATAGAATATATTCGTCTGTTGAATTAAACGAAATTTATCTACAACATTTTTTTTAACACAACGGGTGAATATCCAGACAGCCAATCATGGATTGAGTTACCCATTCAGAAGAATCATTAGAGATTTGGAATATAGATTCTCCTCATTTGGTTGAGGACAAATGAAAAAAAAAAACATTCCACAATTCGGCCTTTGAAAATAAGAGCTTTTCATGTCATGGTTTTGACCTCACTGAAACGATGTTAATGTCGGACATACGGGTCTGAAATTTCTGGTTTTCACCACCAACTTCGTTAGACATTGTAATCTTTTAGGGACAACAGCCAGATTAAATCAATGCCTTCTAAGGCAGCTTAGAGAACCGATGAATCGTTATGTGATTGGAAGGCGGTGTACGTGACCTGCATCAGACTTCACGAAAAAATCTTTCCCCTTATAAAGTTTGATGTGCTGTTTGAATCAGATGGGACCAGGTGCCTCTTTCCTGGGGTTTTATGGAGTGGTATTCATTGTTTCCATCATCTAATAAACTCGTCGCAAGCCAGCGCATTTCCTATGGTATCCCGGGATGGTCATCATCCCCTTTCAGACCTGCTCCCTTTGGTTAGCAGGGATGGCGCAGTGGTGAGAGCACACGCCTTCCACCAATGTGGCCTGGATTCGATTCCCGGACTCGACGTCATATGTGGGTTGAGTTTGTTGTTGGTTCTCTTCTCTGCTCCGAGAGGTTTTTCTCCGGGTACTCCGGTTTCCCCCCTCATCAAAAACCAACACTTCTAACTTCCAATTCGTTCCGGAATGCTCGAACGTTTAATACATGAGCCCCCGGCCTCGGGAGATTGGGCAACCACTCATCATGCTATTAAATAAATTGAATTGAAAAGATGTTTGCTCCTCGCCGTTACTATTTTTGAAGTGTTAAAGTTGATAGCATCAAGAACATCATTTACTCACAAAACGTCGGCGTTCTAAAGACTAAACGATTAGTTAAAAGACGTTTTAACCGATAAGTCCGGCTTAAACGTTGATTTAGGAATTGATGACTTAGACGAATTGACGCAGTATGAAACTAGTTTAGGGAACGTAAACATTATTGTAATAGTATCAGGGGCACCCAACGAGCCAAATCTACCAAAAGCTGTAGAAAGGCATTTTTAAGTACCTTATGGTGTTTGAAGTCTGTTTACAGCGATGTTTTCTTAAGCTAGAAGAAGATCATCTGTTCGGATTCCCTAGCTGAAATTTTAGTTGCCCGAAAATGTTAGGGAACAAAATCTTCCCGTTTGAGAAAATGCAAGCTGAAATGAACTTTCCACGAACTTTCTAGGGAATTATTTTTTCACCGAAAATGCTAGTTGACGTTTTTGACTGCCAAAAACAGCAATTACGACCTTTTCGAAAACCTCAGGGGCTATGATTTCTCAGTTGCGAATCTTTTAGGCCGCGTTTTAGTTACGAAAATCCGAGTGCACTCTTTAATCAGGAGTGCTCGATGGAGCCGACCTGCAAAATAACCGCTCTGCAGGCCAATTTTGGGCTGGCTGGCAAAATGTTTGCTGAAATAAAAATCTGGCTAGCAGTGTTATTTTAACGAAATCTTGCTAGAATTTGTGTCCGTAATGAGTCTTACTGGCTGACAGGAATCACACGTCGTTTCTGGCAGTTTGTCTTATTTCAATTTTCATGCTGGCTGGGAGTACTGAGGGCGCACTTTTATCTGCGTGAGATTGAAAATAAAGTTAATGAAAAACAAACTGTCCTTGGGCTCGTAACGCAGCTTTCAAGAGTCTCAACGTATTGAATAGCATGTGTTGTCAGTTGGCTTCGTATTTTGGTGGATTTTTATCAGCGAGAAGATATGACTTCGGGGAAAAAACTAAAAGTAAACAACACGGGATACAGATAGAAGCCTACTGCCCGTCTTGGAACGATCTGACATCCGAAATAAACCATTCGACATATTTTGCCCAAAAACTAAGTTAAAATCAATACTTAGCTGGCTGGGTATTTTTCTTCCTTTCGCGACTGCTGGCTGGCAAACTGGAAAGATTCCACCCGTGCTGGCTGGCATTTCGTGTTTGTGGCATTTTCAACTTTGCTGGCTCGTTGAGAAACGACACGCTCGTAGCTTGCTAGGATTTTTATTTCTCAAAAGTTTTGCTCGCTGGCATTGAAGAGCGGTTATTTTTTTGCCAGGAAAGTTAACTGATATTAACGAAGATTGACAGGGGGACACTCAGCTAGTGTTTAGTACATCGTACAGAAATTCGTGCTTAATAATGTTCAGCCCATTCTTAATAGAGATTAGTGGCAAATTCTAGGCATGGATGAAGACGATTTCACGTTGTCGGAATAGTTTAAATTCCGGTCGGATATTCTGCATCATTTTGTTGCTTTATAAATAAGCTGCTATTCTCAAAGTATAGGTTTGTTTAAAGAGTCCATATGGATTTGAGAATAGAAGAATCGTTCGTCCTTAATTGTCTTGTAATGTGGCTCTCATTTGCCTATGTGTATGAAACCTTATAAAAGTGTAACATCTGTAACATTTCCAATCAGATTAATGGAAGCTGTGCTTTCATGTGGTATTTATTGCGTTCTCTGAGGTGGTTCTATTTTTAAGTTTGTAGATGAAATCTTAAAGTTTGAAAAACCTCAGTATTTAGTAGTATTCCCCTTCTGATTGCTTATTCCAGATGTCTGGCAACCTCTCTCGTTTCTTGCATCCTATTCATGTCAGTATTGTGAACGTGAAGTCTCGTAGAAGGTCAAGAAACATTAAGTGAAAAATAAAAATAAAAAAGGCGAAAATAATCAAACGCCTTCTGTTTCGCCGTAAGTAGCATGAGAACACTGATATTGACGACCGTAGTTATGGACACCATTGTCGGTTTCCTAGGTTGTCCAGGCGGCTTTAACGGAAGATCCATTTAGAAGGGCATTCTACTTTAGTCCTAGTTTTGATATTTTGAAGAAACTTTTAAAAGCTGCAACAAGCTTCTGTTGCTGCCATGGGCAATAATCTCGTTTACTATGTTGCCTTCATCAAACTTAAGCTCCCCATAATGCAATGCTATAAGCGCCAATAAATGAGGCAGAGGAGGGAGCAAAAGACATTCCATGAACAACTTCAAGCTGCTGTGGATAGGATCAAAAAGCCTGTAGATGTATTAGATAGTTACTGAGGCCGGCAGTAATATGTGATATATTGCAGTCAGCTGAAGGCGTAGCCGTATTCAACACCCAGTGCCATTGTTCTCTCTCTGCACTAAATCACTGATTGCAGGCGCCCCTTCCGCTTTGTTCCTGAAGGCACAAAAGAACATAATTAGCACTTGTTGATTAGCTCAATTGGGAATTGGTGACTGAGATGCCTTGCATCCCAATAAAAGCAGTAGCGTTTGAACATTTGATTGCGTTTCGTGTATGTGTTGTTGTTTTCAACATTTTTCAACAAGCAGGTCTCTGAACTACTGCAAAACAACTTGCAGTCTGAGAAATGCGGCCCGTTTTGCACTTATCATAGTTTTTTCTGTAGATGCCTTTGTCTTAATAGTTGATTTGTGTTGTTTGTTTTTGAGCATGTGATGTTTTCCAACTAGCATGTTTGCTGAACAATTGCCACTAATGATAATTTCAATAGATCTCTTTGTTCTTCTTTGTTTTCCGGCAAACCATACGGAAACAATATTTAGACAATTAGATATACCGTGGTATTTGCACGTGCGGAGTAACTTTTTCCTTCAGTTGTGACCAGACATGAAAGAAGTGTACGACGATGGCTTCACATCAGACGATGATGAAGAGGCGATTTTTAGAACACAACAAAACAGATCGAATTCGAAATACTGGCGAAGATTCACCTAAGGCTGGTGGTTTGGAGAACGAGGGTAAGTTTCATTAGCCTGTTTAATTTTCCTGCTTTTAATACATGATTGAATTGATCGCGCCATGGCATTTTATTAGTAATGTGTGGTGTTTAATTTTGCTTCAGATGAGCGCTTTGTTAGAAGCCTATCAGGACAACCGAGTTGGAAGAATATGGAAGAAGTTGGGCCGCTGAAAACAGTCGGAGGAAATGGCGCTGGATCCTTAAAGATTGGCGTTTTTTGGCGTAAAACTAGGCCGTTTTAAAAGAGCCATATATACTAAGCGTCATAAAACAAACAGGCTGCAATATTAAAAATATTGCAGCCTGTACACTGCAATATTTTTAATATTGCAGCCTGTTTGTTTTAGCACGTTTACTATATATTACCCCTGAGAATTTCCCTGCTGACAAAAAGGACCGCCCCCGTTTTCCTGACACACTTGTTTTAGCATCTTTACAGACTGCAATCAGTGATTTAGTGCAGAGAGAGAACAATGGCACTGGGTGTTAAATAGTAAATATAGGGTCACAAACAAGCTTCTGTTGCTGCTATGGCCTAACTACTGTAACACAACCAGGAGCCCATCACCATGAGCGTACAACTGGCTTATATTCCTGTCACGGCGTAATTAAAGACCAATTTATTTTTAGATTGAATTTCCCGCCAAAATCGGGCTCCCGCAGGAGTCCAATGACCAATCACAAGTCGCTGCACGTGCCACAAGTATCTGCACGTACAGAGCCTTTGTTTTCGCTCATTAAAACTATTGCTTTATGGCGCTCTCGTTGCCGTTGTCGTCCTTGTTTCTCTTTTTCGCGGGAACAGATAGTCTAAAAATAGATCGGTCTGTAAAAATGCTGTGACATAGGCTTAGTATGGGAATTGTACGCTCCTAGTAATGGCTCCTGACACAACACAATAAACCAAAACATTTGGTAGAACACAACTCTATTCTCAGCTATTCTCCATGGCGGGCGAGCACATGTCCCTTGTCATGCGCATAAAACTCTAGGTGCACAATGCGGTGGTAACATTACTCACCACACCTCTAAGCCAGCCAAAAGTGCCGGTGGAGAAATCCTTAAGTTCCTGACAAAGCTGAACAAATGGCCCATTGGGCAGAGCATTTTCCTGGCCTCCTGAACATGAAGAATGCAGCGAGGAATCCTCCACGGTCTACCCCAAATCCGACTTCAGAACTGGCATTAAACACCAACGAACCTACCATCACTGCTCAGATCAGGGAAGCCATCAAGGAGCTTAAAAACAACAGAGCTGCAGGCCCTGATAGTAAACGGTTACAGAGTAACTTAAGACTGGCATTGCTACCACCACTACCTTCCTACACGCACTCTTCAAGGTGGTTTGGAGAACAGAAAGAATACATCTTGACTGGTGTGGAACAAGGTCTGAACTGCCTAAGCTGAAGGTGATACCGCTGACTGCAACAACTGGTGCGGCATCACCTTGCTCTCGATAGTTTCAAAGGTGTTTACATGCATAATTCTCAGTGAGATGGATACAGGTGACTGAACATTGACTGGGTGCTAAGGGTGAACAATCACAGAGGATTCTGAAAGGGCCAAGGTCCTGCAACGACCATATATTCACCCCGATAAATATTACCTAGCAATTTGCAGAGTGGCAAGCCACATCCCACCTTAGACTAGCATCCACAGGGAAAGCCTTTGGAAGATAGTTCACTACAATGGCATCCCGCAGAAGGTCATCAATCTGCATGATTAAAGCGCTTTATAATGACTTTCATTGTAAAGTGATTTACTATGGTACTCTCACGAAACCTTTCCCAGTAAGGCTGCCATATTTCGCCTCTTATAATTTTATTGGCTCTAAACTGGGTCATGAGAGAGTCCTTAGCTGGCCAGCTCCTAGGAATCCAATGACCTTTACTAGGCAGACGACCTTTGCCTGCTCTCAGCATTCTTACAGAAAATGAAGCACAATACAGATAGGCTTAGCCCAACTGGCCTCCGCAGAGATGGGCCCTTAACATAAGCATAAAGACGACCAAGCCAATTAGAAGAAATCCTGCGAATCATAGGCCCCTGCATGTAAATAACCATGAAATAGAGATCGTCAACACGTTCACCTGTCTGGGTAGCGTCAAGGATGAGAAGGGAAGGGCACACGCGGACGCCCTCTCTCGCACAAATTTAACAAGAGCAGAGCTGCTTTGGCATCACTGAAACCTCTTTGGAGATCAAATGTTATCTCACTGACTCAAGGATCTACAACTCAAATATTAAGTCGTTCCTTCTATATGGTTCAGAATGCTGAAAAACTGCGAATACGATGGCCACAGACTTGATTAGCAATAAAAGCAAATGAGATTACTAGGAACCTTAAGCAAAGACGACGACGACGACGACAGCAACGGAAACGTCATTTTAAAATATATTATTAAACTTCTCGTTTCTGTAACTTTAACTTGGAAAATGCTGGCGATATGTCTTACTATGAACGATGTCAAAGTAAGGAAAGAGAAAGAAAAATTTGCCGTTAAATGCGATCACGTTTCTAAGAAAACATAAGGTTTGGTCATTTGATTAATAATGATGGTAATTGTATGATGTGCCCGTGAGAAAGATGATATGCTAGTTGCTTGGCAACGGGCGAAAGGACAACTGAAAAGGGATTCAGAGTCCCAGGCAGGAATCGAACCTACGACCTCCGTAACGTCGGTCGGATGCTTTAAGAGACCTTTTTAGCTTGTAGATTTTGTTTTCCCATTGTCGACCACGTGATGTTACCCTAGAGAACTGTTTCTTTGAAATTTCGCCTTATTCACGTGCATATGTACGCATAATTCATGAAAAGACAAAATGCAAATTCCCTTGGGAAGATCACGTGGTCTACATTGGGAAAACAAAATCGACCAGCTAAAAAGGTCTATTGGTCATTTCGCGTTGTTGTTTTGCAAAGGACTGCAAAGAAATGCACCAAATACAAAACACACGTGCAAAGCCATGGTTTTGTGCTCATTAAGCCTATTGTTTTGTGGCGTTCTCGTTGTCGTTGTCGTACTCGTTGCTTAAGGTCCTTAATTGATGCCACCAAGACGACGTCATGGTTGACGTGGTTAGAAGGAGGTGAAATTGGATAGGCCATGTCTTCAGGACGCCCACCCAGGAAGCATCACCAAAGAAGCTTTGCACTGGACTCATGCGGGAAAACGGAGAAGTGGAAGACAATGGCTGACCTGAGAAGATCCGTCTAGCAAGAACTGAGGGAGAGAGTGAGCTAGAGTGAGCCTCACCTGGGGTGCGGCTGCATAGATTGCTTAAGACAGTGCGATGGAGGGACCTCGTAGGGGCCTTACGTCCCACGTGGCGCAGCGAGGCCTAAGAAAGTGAAATAAATGTTAAACTTCAAGAAAAATTCTAACCAGGACCCCAAGGAAACTGCCATTGAAGAGTTATCACTTGAGAGAGAAAGTTTTGCATTTAAATCTGCGAGGATATTCTTTACTTTGAACTATTACCCATTCTTAATCTACCATTAAATCACCAGTCTTAAAAAAAAAAAAGCCATTAATGTGTGTGTTTTTTTTTAAATCTTCTATCAGGGTTCGTACTCTTTGTTGGACTAAAAATTCAAGGACTTTTGAAGGACATTCCAGGGCACAATTCCAATTTTTCAAGCACTCCATGTAGTAAAAAAAAAAATGCCTTTAGAATGTGATACTAGACGATCGGGTTAAAGGGATAACTGCCAGATTTGTTCAAGTCTAAGTCTTTTTTAGTTCTTCCACTGAGTAGAAACAGTAAAACAGCAAATTTCAAGGTTTCTCAAGGACCCAATGTACTTTTCACAGACTTTCAAGGCCTTGAATTTTGATTTTCAAATTCAAGCACTTTCAAGGAATTTCAAGGTGCGTGCGAACCCTGTTCTATTATTTGAATGAATAAGTGCATATATTCCAACTGGTGAAAACTAGATGCAATTATATTTAGTGCATCAGCTAGTGAGTTTTTCATTGGAGGAAAACTTACACTTTAAAGCGAATTAAAGCTAAGCTGTTGTTTTCGCCAAAACCAAATTCGCGGGAATTTGACGAAACTTGTCAGTTAAAGGAAACCTTGCTGGGGGATTGTATAACCTTAGGATCAACATAATGCGTCTGTAAAGTTGTTTTTCGTCGGTGTACGAGCCAGATTAATCCCTTTACTTCCCGTGCTGCCGCAACATAAACATGAAACTTTTTTAAATACGGAAATAACTCCAGTACAAAGTTCAGCTTAAAGTAAAGTTTTATTTTAACTGTTTTGAACAGAATAATATGATGTTCATTGTTAAGAAAACTTTCTATATGAACTGTCTGTCTGTTTCATTTGCACTTCATTTTAGAACAGGCATCTCGTTGTTAAACCTTCTTATTAATTGTATTTCGACCGTAATTAAGTGTGTCCTTGAGAGCGTTTATACTTTATCTCAAGAGAGCCTGAGTACCTCAAAAGAAAAAAAAATTTAAGTGAACTTTGTCAATTTTAATTAATTTATGTAGTTTCAAAGACGTCTTAGAATTGCGTCGTTGTCATAAACGGTTCTTATAGATAAGAAAAAACGAAAATACCAATAACAACAAAAGACCAAGAGCTTAAGAGTTTTTGTTAGATACATAACCGCTTTGCACGAAATACTTTTCACGCTATTTTGCCAGAAAAACCTTAATTACAATGGCGTTTTATCCGCAGAGACTTAAAAGCTTAAACCACCTGGCACAGCTTCATCATGAAAGGTCACAACGGGAGACCTACAACCTGTATATAGTTGCTGGTACTCTTGTGGCCATACGTCAGAAGTCTTTCCAGACTCAGCAACACGTAACATGATCAGAGGAGTTCGTACTTGGGGGTGGCAGGCCTGTCGCGCCTTGTTTATGTAAACACAGTTTATCGATCTTGTCTTTACGCAGTGCACCACTTTAAGACTCATTTAATTTGTTGTCATGGATATCAACCGAAACTGTCGCGCAACAAATTTGGAAGATTTTGGAAAAGATCTACTGGATAACATTGAAAGCAAATAAGAACAACTTAACACTGGCAGAGTAAGGCTCAAAGTGAAGAAATGTAAAACTTTATTTCCACGGGGTGGCCCATTCAGCTTGAGCGTTGGTATCCAAAGAGGCTCTGCGTCATTTCACCCTTACAGCACCATTTTTGGTTAAACATACAGCGCAGACAAATGGGAAATCATCATGCCTTGGTTCTTGAACAAATTCTCCTCACAAATATGTTTAAAATACGGAACAAGCAGTAAGAAGAGTATGGTTTTGATATTGAGATTTGAAAGGTTAAAGATCATGGACTGAGTAGTTTTATTTCGTCGAAGACTCGGGTACTTAGAACGACATCATAAGATGGGGAAAGTGAAATCTTTCCATCGCTGGATCCGTTTGCGAGCCTTAATGTGGTGGGGCGTCATCCAGATCATAGATGTATATACAGCAAAGAATTATACAAAACGAAAACAAAAAAGTTTGTCAACGATTTTCGTATGCACGTAGGCGACAGTCTGAGCTGAATTTAAGTAGCAAAAAGATTAGCCAAGACCACCTGGCCAAGTATTTCTTCAAAGATATTTTTGTCTCCAAAGGATATCATTTTTTAAATGAGGATCGAGAATACCTCGTGTATTAAACATGAACGTCTAGTACGGCTTTTGTTTTAACAAATTGTTACCTTACTTTAGATGAAACACCCTTATTAAATTATGAACATCCGTATGAAAGTTGTCGAGCAGCCATTTCCAGTGGAAATATTTGCTCAACAAATAAAAAAAATCTTTAAGCGTGCATTGTCCTGTTATGAAATAAGGTCATAAAGCACGCAAGAAATTTTGCACACTCTGACAGAGCCCGGAAGCGTTCAGGGACGAGCCAAAGGCCGCGAATTTGGAGTGTTTTCGTCACGACTTCTTTGAGTGCTTTATGAACAGGCCCTTTGGAAAGGAACAAAGAAAGGTTGTCGCTTTTTCATTTGTTTGAGAATACACTTTTCCTTACATTTATAGCATTACGAGTAAACAAGTTTTATTCCGCCCGGCTAAGCGTGAGCACGCGGAGGGGTGTCACAGAACAAACATACACGACTGCATCGACAGTGTGTTTTGTTCTTGTCTTAAAAAGAGGCCGGACATCCTTCAATAAATGTTATAAATAGCAAGCACCACTTGAAGTACTACTTACAAATTTTGTTTTTCTGCTGTACTATTTAGTAAATCGTGGAATTAATCTCTTTTGGTTTGTGAGTTTTTGACTATGTAGAAACTGAACTCCCAAAAAGATGGCGTCGTCAGTTTTCTCACGGCAAGGCACGCGGTGATTTCTAATGTAACGCACAAAGGATCTATACATGGTAATTCTGAATTTATTTTTGAGATGCTCGTGTAGCTTAAGTTTCATTTTATCAAAAGGTGGACCGTGTTTATATCTGCGAGGGGAAAAACGGGTAGCTATCATAGAACGTGATATCTCAATCCATGAATGTGTTTAACAGTGTGGTTGTCATGTACAAGTTTCTTATACAAACAATTGAATATTTAAAATTTCATAGTTCACACATACCATCTCCGAAAATGATTTTAGGTAGGAGTAATGTCAATTTATGATTGATGATTTCATTCTTTATTTCAGTACTATCACCTGATGATTATATTTTCACTACCTTACATCTGTAACATAAATTAATCTTGTTCTGTTTCGCTTTTTTAGCGAAGGAATATTTGGTATTTAGTAAATTATACATTACCCTTGAAGCAACCTTCAGTGGTTGTCTTCTTGGCACTCGAACTATCCAAAACTAAATCGAAAATTAAAGTTAAAGTTATAATTTAAGTATGTAAGGAGCAAACCATAGCGAATCATATAGATTTTGCAGTTTTGCGCTGCCTTTCACAAGCTATCAGAGTTTGTTCCTTGGCGCCAGTCCAACGTGAAAAGAACAATGTTGAGTCTTGCAAACTCGAAAGTGAAAACTGTCATTGGCTTAAGAGTGATTTGTTATGGTTTTAAGCCTGTGAAATTTATAAAGGAGTGCTAATATGAAAGGTAGTGATTATGTGGGCAAAACATTGAACTTGCTATTGACAACAAAGCTAAAAACACTTCTTTCCTGCTGGGGTGTACATTTAATGTCGTTGTTTTGGTACACTATGGTTCAAGCTGAGAGTCTGTGGATGAAGTCCTTCATTGACGAGTGCAAGATGTTTGAGCAGTAACTTTCCTTAAGACTATTTTGCCCTTATATTAGCTTTTATTGCAACAACAAACTTCCCTTCGAGCTAAGGGGAAGGAAAACAATGAAGGGCCTCCCTATTAATTAAAACTGGAAGGTTTCCGACATTCAAATCAGTAGTTTTCACTATAAAGACACGACATTTAGAACGCTATAAAGTACGTTACAAGTAGCAAGCTGTACCAGTAAAGGTCAAATTCACTTGCCAAGGATTATAGCGACAAATAGTTTGCTGTTTAAACTCCACGAAAAGCATATCTCGATAACTGGGACGTTACTATTACGTTTTCCTTTGCAGCACCGTAAAGCTGACTTTTTTGTGGTTTAGTAGCTTCACTCTAATGACGTTGTCGATTGATGATTGTTTGGCATCAACCTTGCGTGTTGTCGAAACATTAAGTTGCTGTTTTCTTTGTTGAGATAAATGTTAGGTTCTTGATTACTGTAGAAACCGCAGTGATAATGTGGCGTTTGGAGGTACGTTCAAATTACCATCAACTGTCATCTTTACGTCTCTTTAGTTCTCTTCCTTTATCTTAGAAACGGATCATAACAGCTCTCTAGTCTAGATCTACGAAGGCAATCCTGAATAGCAGACTTGTATGTTTAGTCTAAAAGCCAAGCTGCTGTTACGTTATATTTTCAGAAGTCAGTGTTGCGTTTCTTTCACAACACGTCAGCTCTATGTTCTGTATTCTTTGTAATGCTGGTAACCCGAAATTGTTATGGACACATTCACGGAGTCATTTTCCTCCGCCATGCGTCTTTTACTTTGTCGTCTATGCAGCTTTTTCTTCCACTGTATCTGCTCCGTGTTCGGCGCCTTGGTAGCGTCTAGATCGGTACTAGGCGGCTTTGCATAGGACACGCGCATGCTATTAGCATTATCTGGTGCGGCACGAGGCGATGGTCGTTCCGGGCGATGCGATTTTGATTTTTTTCCCCGTCTCCGTTTCCTCTCGCTCGGTATCCCATCACTCCTTGTGACTAACTGAACCTGTCCGCTGTGTATTTGAGGTAGTTTTGTGGTAATGTCCTTTGCTTCTTGCGAGCTGCGCAAAATTTCTGTCATTGTCATCGGTAGATGACTTGAAGGGCTTAAAGCAGGAAGACGGATCGATTCCTCTACGAGTTCCTCGAACGTTTTGTCCGCGTTCTGCTTCGCGAGTTCACTATTTGAATACTCCATTCGCTTTTGTTGTGAGTTGACGCATTCACAATCGTCTTTCGTCACTGCAGTGAACTTGTGGGTCATGCTGTCTCACTTCGCTTCAAAAACACCAGATCGTCTCCGGAATACGTGAGTTGTCTCTAAGTTGTTTGCACTAGACATGAAATCAACCCCAGCATTGCTTTTTGTTGTTTTTTGACATCAGTGTTTGCCAGTTTTTATGGCAATATAGGCGGTGTTTATCTTCTAATATCGCCGAGGAAAAGATAAGGCTTTCAGTGCTCTCTTTCAACAGCTACGGCCTAAACAAATGGACAGTGATGGATCAAAGGAAGAGAATCCGACATCAAACACCACAAAGAATTCTGCGAATTACAATCATTCGGAAGGATGACAGACAACAGATCCAGCTCATGACCTGTGCCATGACCCGAAGTTTCAGTTTGTGTTTGGGCTCGCTGCTTTAGCTCCCTAAGCTGATAAATACTTGTTTTAAAAGATAATAAAATGTTGGTACAACAAATCCTGTTCGCTGGGCAAAACGTAGGCGCTGTGGGAGTCGAGAATCAGGTCAATTTAATTGGGTGCGAAACGCTATTTAACACTTTTCTTTTTTATCCTAGTGAGATAGAGGTTTCGAGTTAAAAATTACCCACCAACAAGACAAATATCTTGACGTTTGATTTAATGCATTTACTTCGCTTAAGCACACAAAGGAACGCTTGATTGCTCCTTGTTTACTCAAGCTTGCCTTGTTTTTGACACTGAGAGGTCAGGTAGGCCCGCATTTGAATTGGAAAAGCAAATTTTCTTAATTGCTTTCGCACTGAGAGTCGCGTTTCAGGCGTTCGGTTTTGATTCTCAAACGTGTCTCAATGCTGAGAGATTTGAATCGTTCTCTTACGATATTTATAAGTGTTTTCAAGACTCCTTTTAACCAACATACTTAACGATTGGGAAGCAAACGTCACGAACGAGGTCAAGTTTTATTTGGGTTTATAACATAATAAATTGTTGAAGGAAATTTAAGCCTCTCATTAAGAATATCATTAAATGGTAAAAACATTTCGTGGAAAAAAAGTGTACTTTTTATGGCAGCCGAACAAGTAATTCATTGCCCTCGGCGAATAATATTTTTGGAAGACCCATTTGTACCTAATTCTTTCAGTATACTTACGTTTCTTGCGCGGTATATATTAATAGCATTCACTTAATTAATGCGTTGTCAGTCAGCGCGGGTCTAAATTCAGGATTGGACATTGAAGTGTGGACTCTGATCGTATTCAGCTTAATTTTTTTTCTTGATGTGCTCCAAGATTTGTCTCTCCACCTTTTCCAAGGGAGGTGGGGGGTTGCAGGGTTTTCCTGTTGCAAAATGTGATTTTCAACGTGATGACGACATTGGTTTTGTTTTGGGGTGGCTGTTACCTTGCAAGTGACAGCTTGTCTTCTCGTTGTCCATGTTTTCGTCGAAAATAGGCATGATCATTTGAAAATCGCCATCTTATGGGGATTAGAAAGTACCAGTGTATTTGGTAGCGAGTCTATGAAGATTATTTTTGTTGTCTGCATTTGGGAATAATGATTAGAGTACAAAAAGATAACAGTCTTACGGTATGCGTTAGCACAAGGAATAGCTATTTCAAATTCGCAAGTCCAGACTCTGAGTTATGATTTTAACAGGGCAAATTATGCCATAGCCAGAAGTGAAAATAGAAGCATGCCATTTTGGAAGGGTGTAAGTGACTTTCCCTTTTCTCCGCTGTTCAGTTTGCCGCTGGTGTAGATCACATAGGGTATCGCGGATGAAACGAAATTCCACTTTTTGGGGGGCTGTATCCATACAAAGTACGGCATATTCGGTTGAGCAGTTCAAACTTCTCTTGCGCCAATTCAAACCCTCTAAATTTATTTCTAAAAGGCCGTTTAATGCAATTATTCTTTACATCTCGAAACTGAAAGACTCCAATGAACTATCGCTATGCAATTCCATTTCAGTGAACTCGGGGTGTTGTACTTAAGCAGCGATTTAAGGCAAATTCCGTGACTTCATGTCATCATTTTCAAATTCATCTAGTCATCGAAACGTCATTCAACATCGCTGTCCCTTATTTGTTATTTTTAACTGTTAATTGAAAACCTCAGTTAAGTCGTATCAAATCCGCATTTCAACGGCTTGGTATTCGAGCAAGAAAAATAAACGTTGGAACAACAACAGAGTGCGTGGGCAAGGTTCATGGGGTTTGGGTCCGAATCTTCTGCATTGGTGGTGAGTTGCTTCGTTGAATAGAGCGTTTCCATTCACGTGACTACCGGCCAGATTGGTTTACTGAAACAAAAGAAAGTATTTGCATAAAAATAGAGTTTAATTCCCAGTGGTTTAGTTTGGAACACCAACATGGCCGCCGTGACGTCATGTTAAAACGCTCTATAGCAAGTGTTCATTCAAAGCCGGTCGCTTTCAAATTTGCTTTGATCACAATACCCCAGAGTTTTCCTCCAGCAGCTTTAAATACAAATTATCTCATTACTGAGACTTCTGACAATTACCTGAGGATTGTGTCTGTTTGCCTTTAACCTTTTACGAAAAAAAATTAAACTCACGCACCAGGATAACTCATCGCGTCGATTAACAGCCTGCGGTCAAATTTTAAATATAATTGTTTTTAACATTGTGCTTCCACAATGTTGATATTCCTTTTTGAAGTATGTTTTACCGCACATATGCTCTAACCCAGGGATTAAAGATAAGACTTTTAGCGGATATTAAGGAGAAAAAAAAAATCGAAGAACAACAGCGGTGAGCAAAGTTTCACGAATGAAGATAGTTAACCTAATTTCTTAAGCCTCAGATCAGGTCTCTAATTACCTAAATCATCATAGGAAACTTGAGGATGATTTAATAGCTATGAAACTTGCCATCCATCTTCCCCAACCGGTCGCGCTGGAGCCGTGTTCAAAGTCATTACAGACACGAGTGAGTTATAAGAAATGAGCGTATCTTTTCCTTGCAATATGTTAATTCTGAACACTGAGAATGCGAAGGTTTCGAAAAAATATGGCAAGCTGACTTTGTTCTTTGAGTCTTAGGCCTCTTCCACACTTATCCGGACATTTTTAAATCTGCGACCTTTTTATTTCTGGATTCAAACTAGAATTTTCACGTCCACATGTAACGTATTCAAATCGAATTTGCCCATCCACACGTACCGTATCCGGATACGTTCTAGTATCCCTGTGACTATTGTCTAGGCGTTCGAGTTGGTGGTAACGTCATCGGATTTGAAAATATCCGGATTCGGCCGTCCACACGATACCAAATTCTTTGCGGTTTCAAAAATTTCTGGAGAGCGGATTTAAAAGTTGCGGATTTGCATGAAAAATATAGGTGTGAACGAAAGGCGAATCCGGAAAGAAAAAGTTCTGGATTCACTAAAACAGTATCCGGATGCGTGTGGACGGGGCCTTAGTCTTGAAGTGCTTGGGAAAATTGTTTTTGTCAATTGGAAGACATTTGCACCTGTACAGACAGCGGCAGCACTAGGCACAAACACCAGTGCTGATCGCGTTGGCTAAAAACAGTGAAATTACTTCTATTCTTCCTGCTGTTGTTTTCCCGTACGGTTCATTTGTTTGTTTTTTCAGTGTTTTATTATTGTTATCATTATTATTATTATTATTATTATTATTATTATTATTATTATTATTATTATTATTATTTGCTGGTTATCTGCTATAGTACTTAAAGTGGTTGTCCGTTAATTTTTTTTATAAAGTCTGTTAAAACAACAGCATCAACCGACAACAACAATTACCGGACGATTAGATATAGTTCGTAGGAGGCTAATCTTAATTTATCTTTAAAATATTTTAATTTTTCGCTGATTTGATGTCACAAACTGATTTGCATGCATGTTTACAGAGTTACCGCGATGTAAATCGGTTTGAAAATCAGACCCATGCCCCTAATTAGCTCGGTCGTGTGGCAGATGATGGCTTGATGTCGTAACTTTGATAGCCTATAAAAAGTCAACTGAGATTTGTTTTTAAAAGGCGCAAAGGGAGCAATGCATTTCAAACAGGTGCAAAGATTTATTTAAGCGGAAAAATAGTTTGGGGTTAGGTACACTGTCATCTAAACACTAAAAAGAGCACGTTTCTCTGAAGACAGGAAAAATGCATTTCTGATTGCCACCCTAATAATTCTGTGAAGGTTCCGAGTGACCTAAATATTTGTAGGGAATCTTAAAATACAGTTGCTCAGTTTTCTTGACATCCGAGGAAAGCGAGTCGTTTCTAAAATAGAGGCGCTTAGGCATATGCAAAATAATACCTTTTGTGGTTACTGCGCACGCGTCAGTATCATGGAAATCAGTGTCGGGGATCAACGTTAACGCATTCATTTCGCTGTTACTCTTGCTAAGAAACTCGAGGTAAACGTCTGTCCCGTTTTTATCGACGTAGGTTTATATGAATCGTCTACTTCTGAATGAGAAAACACTAGGGTGACAAGAATACGAGTGCGATCGTATAACAAGGCATTCGTTAAGTAACCAGCAACTATAGTGGCAAACACCCTCCTAATCCCATTCAGCACAATCACGATTTCCTCTTTATGATGAAAAACCAGTAAATATTTTTTTCCATAGCTTTCTCAAGTTCTTAGCTGCTTTTTATAAAAAAAGACGCATGTCCATAATTATATTTTTCATTCATTCAGTCATTCACTCACTGACTCATTCATTCTTTTATTCCTTCATTCCTTCCTTCCTTCCGTCCTTCCTTCCTTCCTTCCTTCCTTCCTTCCGTCCTTCCTTCCTTCATTCATTCATTCAGTCAGTCAGTCAGTCAGTGAGTCGTCAATCCGTCATTACTTCCTTCCATTATTCGTTCATTCATTCCTTCATCTATTCATCGAGCATGGCGACTTCTGTTTTTCAGTCATTGCATTGCTTTAGAATTGTAATTATCTCTGTGCTTAGAGATGGTCACCTTTAGATTATTCTCGGGATTTCTTATTACAGGAAGACATAGAGACCTCAACTTGCACCAAATGAATGCTGTGGCTGAAAATTGCTTGATGCTGTTCGCCCGTCTTCTAATAAAAGTATTTAATTGTTTTCAACGCTTGATGCATTATTAGTATGATGCCATTAGACGTTCTACTTTATCTATTTGATTTGTTTGCTCGCCAGACGTTGGATGGACTGATAAACAAGGTAGACTAGCATTCAAAGTTTACATTGCATGTAATTACAAGGTAACACGAGAGGGCTGTATCTCTACTGGGGGCACAGTGGCACAATGTTAAACAATCTATAAGACAGAAAAAAAAGCGTTATCTATTATTTCAAGGGAGTCACCGTATGATACTCCCAAGGGGGGGGGGGGGGGGGGGGGAGTACTCCCAGAAAGATTGGGCGAGGGTGTGCTGCGCGCTTCCCGAAACCCTTACCCTATTTCAGACCAAAATCTGCGATTTTCCCTACCCTGTTTCAGACCTGACCAAAAATTCGATACCCTATTTCAGACCCGCCTTATAATCAGTTCCCTAGTTCAGACCAATGTTAACGGCAAAGGCTAACAAATCATACCCTTTGGGGCCGCACATACCTATATAGCCCATATAAGGGAGTACCTCTCCCCTCCCCCAACGGGATGGCAATCGACTAGATACCATCTGGCGAGCCTGAAAAGATCCACAGCAGCCCCACCCCCTTGCCTCCCCTCGCCTCGCCTCCTTGCTAATTTATTCTATGGTGAGAGCCAGGCGGGCATTCCATTTGATCTCGACCTACACGTTCTCTTTGGATGAAAATAGCGGTTCTTTCTCAATGTTCTTCTAATGCATGGTACCTAGGGTCTGTTTTGAAGGAAACTTTTTCAAACCGAAATATGTCACCCGGCACCCAAGAAAGACAAAGTAGGAAGTTAAAAAATTTATTTTCATTCAACCAGTAATCCATGTGTTTATTTACTTATTATTCGTTCCTAATGTTGTTGCTGACCTCTTATTTTTATTTTTATTTTTTCAAAAGAATTCTGAAATAACAAAAATTTTAGTTTTAGGTCTAGACAAGTCCTTCATGCACTTTTTTTTTTCAAAACTCGGCTTGCCGCAAATCTAAAAACCAGAGGTAATTTTTTAACCTTTAAAAGCCTTCCCAGACAGTTGCTCACTTTGGTCCCCGGGCTAGACAAATGCGAAAACACTTCATTTTTTTGCCCAAAAATCAGCTTGTTGACAATCTAACTAGAAGTAAAATATGAATTCAATTTCTTACAACTTTGAAACCCTTCTCTAAATGTCTGTCAACAGCATGCCCAAGCAAATATTGATTTTAACGCTTAAGTTACCCCAACTTCACGCACGATTAGTGAAAGTCAAGTAAGTAATGAGGCTATTCAGCTCACGTTCGTGGATCACGTATTTGAAATCTAAACATTTTAAGGCTAAAACAAAATCATTTTCATATTCTCAATGAAATCAATTAACCCTTCCACACAGTGAGACCGATTTATCTGTTTGTTTGTTTTAAGTGTTTTATTTTTGTTTCCTTTTTAGTACACGACAAATCATACATGGCAATTAGAATTATGGAATTCTTTTAAAATTTGGAATTTTTTAATCTAAAATATCCTGAAAAAAAATTTTTTCCTTGACTTCAGCAGTTCACACAGAAGATCACAGAAGTCTGCGTCGATCAACATGACCAGAACTCAAGGAAAGTTTATCTGGATTAATTTAATTATATTCTCCTACTTTGTCAAATGTCAACCTTTATTCAGCAGACCTTTTTAGTTCAAGCATAAAGTTTGCGTAAGTAGTCCGTACTTCTCGCCTGCAAAAGCCGAGGTGGATAACGGCTCAGTACATCAAATACAATCAGTCGAGAACCTTGTCAGATGAGCCGATCTTACTGAGTCCTTTCCTCGCCAAGGAGCAGAATAAGGCCGACAGTCACGTGACTGTTGTTGGTTCAGGAATGCCCCCCCCCTCTAAATTTTCACGAGGATGTCAGTTTATTTTGTTTTTGTGTGAGGTACATATGGAGAAACAAAGAAGAAGAAAAATGAAACATTTGTAACACGATGGACTTTGTAAAACGCCATTTTATAGTTTGTTTGTTGTTTATGAAATTTAGAAATTTAGTTACTGTCATTGACAGTTGCTGTTGTCATTCCAGAGTCATTTTTAAACAAGGGATCGTATCCTATAACATTTTTGACTGAATAGCAAACTACTTCCGTTAACGGTGAAGATTCGGTTGATGCTCCCTTGTCATTCTAAAAAAGCCGTAAACTGCATAAAGGTAGTCAAAAGAGTAAACTAGTTCTTGAAACGCGGGGTGACTTGCTTTATTTAATGACGAGAACCTTAGACAAAACCTGTGGAAACTTGTCGTGACGTACTTTTAACATTTTCCCAGCGTGCACTTCCTTCCCATATATGGGGAGATTTTGTAAAATCGCAGGTCAATGGACTAACCCGGAAAGCTGAGAAATAATTTATTGATCAACTTCACAAAACCTTCAAAATATTACTGTAGGCACTAAAAGTATCTGCCATTGTACAATTTCACAGGTTGATTTGTTAAAGAAATAGCTCACGCAGAATGCTGAAAAATACCATTTCCGAGCCTCTAGACTTCAAACTTTTCTGAGGGAGAGTGCCTCCAGACCCCCCTACAAACTCGTTTTCATGCCCCCCACCCCCCTCCATTTGAAAATAGGCTCCGTCGTCCCTTTTGGTTCGCTAACCAACTGAGGCATTTGCGGGAAGTTTTACGCGTGGAGAAGACGGAGACAAGGTCAACGGCTTAACGTCACTACCCAATCAAGCATTGGCTGCATTGCGAGGACCCTGGGACGAGGCAATCTCGAAATGATTTTCTTCGCTTTACAAATTCAAAGGGATCAGTCACTGCTAAAGGCGGAAATTTGAAGATTGAATGTTCTCTTCATTATTATTATCTACACTAGAAATAGTTTTCACTAAAGCTGCCCCCGTATTTTAAGTTTTGAGCAGTTGTGTGGTTGTAAATATTAAAATACTGAAGACATTGTTGCTCATTTCTGTATTGTTGTTAATAAAGCAGTTCTGTAAATTTCACGTGGAAGAAGCATATTTCTCCAGTACATGAATGGCAGAAACAATGTTTGATTTAGTGTAATAGTTCAACAATTGACATTTAGATGGTTGTTTTGTCATGTTTGCACGGATTTCGACGGGTTTTGTTTACGTATAGATCAAATAATACGAAATTCCGTGAATAGAGACACACAGAAAAACAGACAATAAGCTTTCCTGAATAAAAAAATATTTTGTTGAGCCTGAGTTTATGCCTGAAAAGTAAACGCGTTGAATGTAATTTTTGCCTCGAGTTAATCTTCGCGAAGACGAAGCAAGCGAGCATGTTTTTCGCAAATTTCGCTACAAGTTGCTTGGAATACAAAAAATCGGTGAATTAAATATAAAGTACGGTATAAATTCACATTCAAACTTGTATTTTTTTGAAAGATAGACTCCCAGAAGCGCTCAAACATTTCGGAAAAGGTCTATTATTCTTGTGATGATTCGCAGTGAAAGCACATGTCTCTTCGCCACCATTTGCCCTCGAAGAAGGATTTCTTCGCTATGAACTAACCTATTGTTTAAGTTGTCGAGTGTTCCGTGGATCTTGTTATTTTGATTTACAGTTTTAAAAAGCTGTATTTTCCTTCTGAGAGCGGCATACTCCACTGCTAGCAGCCATTTTGATGTGAAAGCAAGAATGTTACCCGGCACAACCTTGCGTGCCTAGTTTCATCAAATCGGGAACGCTTCCCATACTACAAACACATTTCTTATATTTTTTAAATTCCTTGTATATATTTACGCGGGGACTCCTAGAGTGCCTCCTCGCGTTTTGGCCTCTGGGCCAAAAACCTGGGGGGGCAATAAGCTTCCTCCACTTTGTTTCCTTCTGTAGGCAAAGCCGTATGCAAATGAGCAAAAATGTAAACAATGACGTAAGCATGAATCCCCCTATTGAACAGCACCTCCTGTGACGTTATTGTAGAATATGGTTCAAACCTTGAGTACCGCTGTCGTGCTATTTGCGCACTTTGGAAATGCACACTTTTGACAATGTTCTGGAACTGGCATTAATTGGGCCCCCAAAATTCGCTACGAACAGAAAGCCACACAGTAAGACTCCACTAACGCCAGTATGGGGCAGAATCCTTTGTCCTTAATAACCTGCCCCAGCATCTGGCAGTAAAATGGTGCCTAATTAAGTTATTTTCGCGAGCAAACAAAAGAAAAATACAGAGCTCGACTGCGCTGAAAGGCATTAACTAAGAGAGATTATTTTTCGATCAATATCCATGTAAAACATCGTCCAGAGTAAACAAAGCTAGGATTAAGGAAGGCCACTCATCACCGCCATTTTACAAACGTTCCCTTTCAAGTTTGAGTTATGTTTACTTACTGTAACTTTTCATGCACGTGTATGAATATCCCTCACTTCTGTTGATAAAATATATTCGTGTAAACACTGACATAAATGTTATTGAGTAGTACTTTTCTTCTGGTGCTGTTAATTAACCCATTCATTGTTGTTTCAAATTACATATTCTGTCTATGAGATCCTTAATGAGAAAATTAAAAAGTTATGTACCTTTTTTTAATTACGCAATGCGGCATATTTGTCCATAAACTGCAAAATGATTATTATATAACTTGAACATACCACTAATAAAATGATTTTTATCGTCGCCATGCCTCTACTGAATCCATTATTCAGTGAAATGACCAGTGTATTGTACTCTGTAGAGCCAAAGTAATTTAGACAATAGAGACCTCTTAGCGTCTCTTTCCTGAGGGATTGTTACGCTGCCTTTACGAGGGCGTAATTGGACACGTGGTACACGTTGTTTACCTAAGTAACAAATCCAGCAACGTTTTAGTGATTGAAAAGTGGAGTCCATTGCAATATCACTGAATGTCTCACATGATTCAGATGAGAAACAACCGTGAGATAGGAAATCCACGGTAGCAAATCTCAGATAGTAAATCTCAGATATATGCTTAAGATGATTACAAACATTTTCGCAAGTTTGAACATGAGCGAGCACGTGAGAGATGCATCCAGGGATCGACAAACGACAAGCGAAGACTCGTTTCAAACAAAGAAAGAACTGTATTCTATTTACTTAAAAGAAGCAAAGTTAAGAAGACAGCTTGAGTCTCCGATCAACGACGATGGGCCGAATCCACTTCGGACATACCAGAGACTGGAAAAAGAGCTTGCCGAGAGAAGGAAATTCTTGTCATTTTGTGGTCATCCAAGATGCAAGTCGCTACCTAGTGTCTTTCACCCCAGGGTTACAACGCCGAAACAACACTCGCCCACAACGTCAAATGGTGAAACAACGATAACTCAATACAACCCATCGATAAAAGAACCACTGTTTCGTACACGCTCAGCGTCGACTTCCACCGACCCCAGAGCCTCGGGTCTGGGCTTGCGAAAGTCGTCTTCGTGGGCCGGCGATAACACGACGAGACATGGAAAGACTCGCCCAGTAGTAAGAAGAACTAAGTCAGAAGTGCAACAGCGATCACAGCAGCAATGGAAAATTACGATACACAGGAGGGCACCAGCAATAATTTAGACAGAGACGGCGCTTAAAACTGACTTCTATCTGTTGAGGGGTTATGCGTGGATAATTTGTTTTAAGTACTTTAATCGAACTGGAGGCTAGACCCAAAACTCCCCAGTTACTTAGCCTCCAGGATATTTGTACTAAATTTAATTTTTATATGTTAATTTCTGTATATGTGTTAAATTTGTAAAGTACGAGAGCGAAATAAAGTGTTGTTGTATCGGGACAAAATGAAGACGATGCAGCGATATGTAACTGGCGTGCGAGGTCCTTAATACCTGTAAGTGCAGATGTTAATGGAGAAAGAACAACGAAAACCTTTGCACCACTCAAGTGAACACAATATCTCAGCATTAACTACGCCAAGTAATTTTTCAGAAAATTTTCAAATAATTATGAAATACTGATTCATAATCAAGAGAATAAGATTAATAACCGAAGTGGGACTTAAAAGTATCCTCCCATAGCAGCAATTTCAGTGGAAAAACGCCCGTTCGAACGCACCCAACATTAGAGAGCTTAATTACGAAAAGCAATCGCTTTGCACGTGCGTTTTACAGTTGGGTGCATTTCTTTGCCATCCTCAGCAAAACAACAATAACGTGAAATGACCCAAGTTTAGGTTTTGTGGAAAACGTGAGCTTATGATGTGAACTCTTTTTCCCAATTTCAACGCCGTTTTTTGCTAATTTAGCTCCAGGATAGTTCGCCGACTTTTTACAAGTTACAAACTGAAGTTAATTGAAATAATCGCGAAAACGTTACAGTAAAGCCGGAAGTAATATTTTGAAATGATGTTGTCGTTGCCGTCGTCTTTTAAGCTTTCGACGACGGCAACGGCAACGGCAACGGCAACGAAAACGAAATCGTCGCGTTATTGTAACTTTTTCGCGATTTTTCCAATTCTTTTAACTTGTAAAATATGGCGAATTATCCTGGTGCCAAATTAGTAAAAACACTGAGCTTTGAAGTTGAGGAAAATAAAGAAGAAACTAGAGTTCATCGCCATACGCTCACGTTCTCCACAAAACCTAAAATTTGGTCATTTCTCGTTGTTGTTAGTTTACTGAGGACGACAAAGAAATGTACCAAAATGTAAAACGCACGTGCAGAGCGATTGTTTTTGCTCATTAAGCTTATTGTTTTGTGGTGTTCTCGTTGCCGTCGCCGTCGTCAT
>JAEMWC010000318.1:632500-787500 GCA_016490735.1 Pachyseris speciosa
TTGAAAGTTGAAAATGTTGAGCAAAAGTGGTCTGATGAAGATTGACGTAAACAACTGCATTGATTGGTTGAGTTTATTTTAGTAGGATTGGTATTTATATGGATATTTTAGTAAGAGTATAGTTCCTGGGTCTTCCTGTAACGTTTGCTGTTCTGCGTCCTATGTGGCTCTCGAACCTTAGCATCCATACCTGTCATACTGCAAATAATAAATAAATAAAGCAAATATGGCAAAGGTGGTTACGGATGTCCAGAGAAGATTGAAACGGATTACTTTTTGAAAAATTGAGGCTAAACTTTCAAAATCCAAAGACTGTGACGTAGCTCCTTTAAAGTTACGAAAGGGAAAATAATAACATCAAGTATTTGCTAAATTCGAGCTGTTACTCTGATCTTGTTTACTGCTGGTTGATAAATGTGTCCTGGTATTCTCCGGGAGTAAAAGTTTAATTATTTCAGCGGTACACAACGACATCAACTACCAAAAAATATGTACAATATTATATAATAACAAAATCAATGCGCGCGCTCTGATTGATTAACCGGCTATGGCTTATTGCTCCAGTAAGCTCATGGAAATTTCGCGCGTCTTCTGGATTATTATATAAAAGCGAATTCTTCGAGTGCTCTTCCAACATCCCGCGTGGTTTATCAGCCTTTAAACCATAGAAACTTGTGGTATATTGCTTAAATGACAATAATACAGCGTGTCTTTCTGAACTTGCTAGGAGTTCCCATCCTGAACTGACTACGAAAGTCTTTCAGCGTGATACCCGACTGTTCTTCCAATCGTTTTTGTCTTAAGGACATGAGCGGGGTAAGGGCGCGCATGGCATGATGGACTTCCTTCACCAAATGATAAAGTAACTGCTAACAGGTCAAGTACAATGCCGCTTTATCACTGTGGCGTAACGAATATAGCAAACTAGAAAGCCATAGCACAAGAGGCGTTTTCTGTGGATGAAAGAATCTACATTCAATTATCTTTTTCTTTATGTGTACATTTTCGTAAAGTTATTTCATCGAATTAATGATATCTTCATTATACTCGGGCTCAGTGCCAACTTGTTCAACCGATAAAAGTATTGTTAGGTTATGACGTCAAAACGCTTTCTCAGGATTAGCGTTGTGTGTGAAGTACCGGCGGAAAATTTATGGATTTCCTAGGCCAAACTATGAATGTCACGAAATCCAGCATTTCTAATCATTCTCGTAAAAGTTTTCTTAAGATAATTATCAAACATTGGGTCCAGGAAATAACGAGAGAGTTGAAATCCTGATTTACGTACGTATATATGGATAGGTTAGCCAACAATAAAATACTCAACATTATGAATTGTGCACAGTTCAGGTTAGTTATACAATTATGCACTTTGTTTGCGTTACGTATGACTCTTCAGGCTGCTTAAAGAACGATTTGACATGATGAAACAAGTTTATGACGGTTTAAATTCCAGGTCTTTCTTTCAAGATGATATTTCCCAGTGGTATACCTTATTCGTGCGTGCACGCGCAATACCCGTGATATATTTATAGCATACTGTATGACCGGTCTTTCCTTATACCAGTTGGCTTGAATCTGTGATCTCGGAGGATGAGATTGTTTGTAGGCCTTTGTACTGTACAATGTAAGGTTGTGTACAAAACACAAACAAGACCAGATTTAGCTTTAGGCTATCCAAACAACGAGAAAAAATAATCTAGTGCGTTCCTTTCCTTAATTAACACTGCATCATAACCGTATAAGTTCGGATTATTCTGTGCGTCAAGAAAAGGCTTAAGGTTGTTTGTCTCAAAATCTAAGCTTTTGTAACAACCCTGACAAAAGATAAAAGAAAGAAAACAATGTGCTCAATTGCTGGAAGCCGTTCTCATGAAAGCACATGTGTTTATAGACGTTAACGTACGTTTTTCTCAGGATTAGCGTTGTGCGTGGAGTACCGGCAGAACATTTATGGTTTTTCTTGCCCAAACTATAAATGTCACGAAATGAAAAAAAAATCCAGCATTTCCAATCATTCTCGTAAAAGTTTTCTTAAAACAATATCAAACATCGGGTCCAGGAAATAACGAGAGAGATTAAAATCCAGTATTCACGTACGTATATGGATGGCTTAGCCAACAACAAAATATTCAACATTACGAATTTTGTATAGTTGTTAGTTGTTGCTTCAATGTTTGCCATAAATATGACTCTTCAGGCCGCTTGACGAACGATTTGGCATGATGCGTGAAACAAGTTTATGACGGTTCAGATTCCAGGTCTTTCTTTCAAGATGATATTTCCCAGGGGTATATAAAACTTATTCGTGCGTGCACGCGCAATACCCGTGATGTATTTAACATACTGTATGATTGGTCTTTTCGTACTTTAATCTGTGATCTCGGAAGACGAGATTGTTTGAAGACTTTTGTACTGTACAATGTAAGCTTGAGTACAAACACAAACGAGACCAGATTTAGCTTTAGGCTATCCAGTCAAAGAGATAAAACCATCTCGTGCCTTTTTCCTTAATTAATACTGCATCAAAGCGTATAAGTACGGATTATTCTGGGTGTCAAGAAAGGACTTAAATGAGTCAAAGACCAGACAAGTTCTTTGTCTCAAAATCTGGGCTTTTGTTAACACCCCATAGAAAAGATAAACGGAAGAAAACAATGTGCACAATTGCTGGAAGCCGTTTTCATGAAAAGATATGTGTTCATAGACATCACCGATCTGTTAGAATTTCACAATTTCTGTTTGGAAAAGTCGTGATAGCGTCGGTTACGCAAGGACGTATCCGTTTCTAGTACGTGACGAACTACAAATCATCTCAGAAAACACGGGATACTGAGCTACACTCAACTGATTTGCACCTGGAATCTACTTTTCTGCAAATACGGAGCTGCATCTAAAGATGACAAGAATACGAAAGCACGCCAGCCCTTCCACAAAGGACCTGCTACCAAAACAGATGGCTCGAATTCTCTACGACACTCTAACACAAGAGACAATACGAAGCAGTGCAGGGAAGAGAGTTATGTTCAACGAACAAAGTACTCAAGAACCGCATCAAAACATCACAGTCGATGATGAACTTGTGAAGGTGGTCAAACCTGACGAAAATTCAACATGGCGCATAGGTCTACACAAGCGGGCAGCCAATAATGTTTGACATGCAAAAAACAGATCTTCGCGACTCAGGCATTCGCGAGTTTGTATAGAAATATACCGGCAAAAATACATAGTATATAGAGGATATTACATGCCCGCTTATGGATATGAATTTTATCTTCTCGTGGTCAACTCGATATCTCACTCGTTCGCTGCGCTCACTCGTGAGATATCGAGTTGACCACTCGAAGATAAAATTCATATCCATAAGCGGGCATGTAATATTCTGTTTATTATATAAACACCAGTGAAATACCAAACCATTTTACTTTAATATTTTCAATGGTCTTAAAGTAGAACGTGTCGTTACTAAACATGGAAGAAGTACATGGACGAAAACCAAATTCATTTGATAAAGTCTAAAATGATGGCCCCTAGAATTCTAGATTCCGAGGAAAGCCAGTTGTAAACAACAATATTTTTGACCACTTCTAGACGTCAAAAACTAACAGTTACTCTCGTCTAATGTAATAAAGACAAAGCGCGAGAAAATCGTTCAAAGCCAAAAGAGCAAAAACAAAGTACTTTATAAGATGTAATTACAAATATTAGAAACAAAAGAAAGCGTAAAGGTTTCTCAAATTCATTTTGTAACTGATTTACCGTTCAACTCACTGTTCACATGTTCATGGTTCAATTTTCCTGACTGCTCCCACTCCCACTGGTGATCTCTTCACATGTGAAGATAACATGTTATCTTCACGTGTGAAGATATGAAGTTTTCAAGGGAAAGCTCACTTGGTATTTCACTGGTGTTTATATAATAAATAGAAATATTTAGTACCTCGGTGGTTAATTACGGACAAATACTGATGTACATTCTTTGCTAACATGACTTTTTCATGGCCAATGGTACAAGGCTATAACCTCGGAATAAACAACTGATTTTAACGTGGAAACATGCAGACGAGGGCTGGTTAGGCCCTGGGCCGTTATAATCGGTTTATACCGTTTGCAAAAAGTGCAGACACTCTTGTCTTAAGCGATTTGAAGCGTTGTATTTCTATTTAAATGCTTAAGAACCACACACAAGAGCTATGTTTACTTCAATTCTCTTTGTGATAAATTAGAGCCGTGAGTGAAACGGCGAACATTATATGTTATCGAAGATAAGAACACCTGTGTAACAACGCATATTGATGCCTCTTAACATTGATAGAGTTGAACAAGTCCCTGTAGTTTGAGGTTGACTTTTTGTGTTCTTTCTCTCCTACCACAAAACTTGCTTTAAGCTTTCAAGTCTGTGGACCAACAAGACGTTAAGAGTGACCTGGCACCTGGAAACTATCAAGCAGTTGTACATTGCTATAATTGTGTTGTTTATGATGTTGTAGAAGGTGGTTCTATCTTTTTTAGTCTGTGGATGAACACTGACTGCGACCAGTGACATGAAAGCCACGTAGTAGGTCTTTCCCTTGGTACTCCAGTTAATTATTAAGTGTATAGCTTTGAGGGCCTAACTACTTGAGAACTGGGATTACATTCTGAGCAGTATTGTCGGTGTTATTGTCGTTTCCTTTATTACTTTGCAAAATGACCCGGGGCCGGTTCCTGAAAGGTGTAATAACTCTATTCCAGGGATAAATCTGCCTTATTCCAGGAATACCTTTTAAAATAAGGCAGATTTAACCCTGGAATCAGAGTTATTACATGCACCTTTCAGGAACCGGCCCCAGGTCAGTTGTGATTTGGTTCAATCTTTGTAGTTTCGTCTCTCAAAATAATCTCGTTGCCTTAACGTAAACCTTAAAACGAATACAGATATAGCAAGACATCTTGAGAAACAATTTTGTATACAGTTAGAAGGAATAGGTTGATAAATCGAGGTAGCGAAAAGACAAAAGAGCAACTCAATTTTACTAGACAAGTAAATTGATTTGTTTGTTAAGAAAAACGACGTTTGCAATACACAAAGCAGCAAATGCTGAAGGTATATTTAAGCGAAAACAACAACTACATGACTGTAGATCTAAATTAGCTTCAACGAGAACCTTAATTTCTCGTAAAGAGTGACAAAATTGTGATAATTGTTACACTTTTCAGTTTATGTCAAGTTTAGTGTTTCCAACGTTCCAACAGTAGGGTAAGTTTAAGAACGCACTAAATAGCACTCGATTTGAGCAAATAAATTGTCTTATGATCCATTCACACCCAGTTTGAGAAGAGCGCGACTACTGCTTTCGGTCCACGTAGCCAAGTGGTAAGCTCAGTCTTTGCTTGCACAGACAGCTAACTAATATGGAATACTGAATTTTCTTCTCGAATGAGCAGATGACGTCTGTCTGTCACTCAAGTGGAATCTAACGTGCATTATCATACACGCGAGGCAATAACACTCTCCACTCTACGTACCCAGGGGCCCACTTCTCGAAACTTCTGATAACTTACAACTGCATGTCCAGAACACCACTTTGCTTGGACTACATTCCCAAACAAGGATTACGAGCTTTGAAGATAAATCTGAAAATCTCAAACGATGTATGTAACACGTTGGCAGGTTTGCGCGAAATGTTCTCCCTAAATAATGCATTTGATATTTTTTTTTCTTGGCCACTGAGGTATTTGAAAACAGAGCCCAAATCCCGCATCCATTACGGTGTTTTCAGGATCGCAACCTTGGCGCAAGCCAAAACACGCAGGTAGTTAGAACAAAAATGGTTCCACACAGTAGGCGCACATCATTAGGTAGCTTAAGCATCGACGACGGCAACGGCAAAGAAAACGTCATTTCGATGAAATCTTACTTCCCGCTTTTGTAATTCTTTCGCGATCATTCCAATTTGTCTAAATACTGGCGAATTCTCCAGGGGGTAAATTACTAAATTTGCCGTCGTGGGCTCGCGTTCTCGAGAAAACGCAAAACTTGTCATCATGACGACGGCAACGGCAACGAAAACGTCATTTCAAAATATTACTTTCCGTCATTGTAACTCTTTCGCGATTATTGCAATTTGTTTATTTTGTTGTTAATGTGTGAAGGAGGCGTCACACACTATCCTTGTAAATTATATTGGACTGGTAGATCTTACTCACCCTTAAACAAGTTTCACGATTTCACGATTCTCCAACTCTTTCTGTCCGATGCTGATTTCTCCGGCTGGTGTCAGTTGTAGCCCAACTCTTTCATTATTTTTAGGGTACTATAATAACCAGACAAGTTCCCACGAGGCAACTGCGATATGTGTGAATCCTGATAACAGATCACACGTTTTAGTAAATTCGTTATGCTATTCTTTTAATCTTCTTACAGTAAACTGTCCACAATTATGACTAATGATGACTGATGATGATGATGATGATGATGTGATGATGATGATGATGATGGTGGTGGTGGTGATGGTGGTGGTGGCGATAGTTGTGGTGATGATGATGATGATGATGATGATGATGATGGTGGTGGTGGTGGTGGTGGTGGTGATGGTGGTGGTGGCGATAGTTGTGGTGATGATGATGATGATGATGATGATGATGATGATGGTGGTGGTGGTGGTGGTGGTGATGGTGGCGGTAGTTGTGGTGATGATGATGATGTGATGATGATGATGATGATGGTGGTGGTGGTGATGGTGGCGGTAGTTGTGGTGATGATGATGATGCTGATGATGATGATGGTGGTGGTGGTGGTTGTGGCGATGGTTGTGGTGATGATGATGATGATGATGATGATGATGGTGGTGGTGGTGGCGATGGTTGTGGTGATGATGATGATGATGATGATGGTGGTGGTGGTGGTGGCGGTGGTTGTGGTGATGATGATGATGATGATGATGGTGGTGGTGGTGGCGGTGGTGATGGTGGGGGTGGTTGTGGTGATGATGATGATGATGATGATGATGATAAGTTGGTGTTGTTATTGGGAAAGGAGGTATGACAACAAATTTACTGTAACAGTATATATATATATATATTTACTTTTCGATGTTTAAGAGCCTAAAATTTAACCGTTTTATGCTTCATCCAGGCCCTGACTTAAAGAATGGGCTACACGTGGCTCAACCCTCGCAGTCACAGCCTCACGAAAGGAGAGGTTGGTAGTGAGTTATACAAATATGGAACTGCACCGGGAATACATGTTTGACCTTCCGACCGACTGTATGCTCTGACCACTGAGTTAATGGGAGACTAGTGACGAGCGAGGTGATAAAGTCGATTAAAATTACGTTATCTGGTAAAACACAACCCTAACAGTTTCTGGAGAGCATTTGTATCCATTTTTAATTTGTAAGTGTCCATCTGTTTCCATTTTTAAGCATCGTTCGAAAAATTTTCCTTTAGAAATATTTATTGTGCATAGTTCATCTTAGATTTCGGTTAATATTGTAAGCGCATTGATATTTCTCTAAATGCGCATGCGCGGCCATAAAAACCTTTTATTTATCATTATCATTATTATTGTTATTGTTGTTATTATTATTTCTAACCAGTTTGTGCCATGACTGTCGTGCGTTTTAAGACAGAAACGCGTAAGCTGTATGCTTGAATAAAATATGTATGGTTTAACAGATGAAAAACAACCTTCACCCGCTAAACAATCCTGATGAAAGAGCGACACTACATATGCTGTTTTCACTCATGTGGTATTGAGCGCCCAATAAATATATTTCAAAGCACGTGAGTTTTTCGAGGGCAAATTTAATCTTTAATTTACATACACAAACATAAAATGCTCTGGTTTCTCATCATTCCATTGGGTCGTACCGTTTATGCTCTCATTCTGTGAATGGGCCAACCTTACTTCAGTCGAGTATATACTTAACACACCTCAAGCATGCCCCTAGGATCAACAATTTTAGAAATGCCATGTGGTGGTAAACAAAGAAGTGAATTGGATCCTTATTAAATTTTAAGACGGAGAAATAAAATCCAAAAAGAGAATGGATGGAGCTTGGGTAAGATTGGGTAAACCATCCACGTGGGTGAATAAAACTGATACAATGGATCATTAAAGGCCTTTAGATTTGAGTACGAGTACGAGTACGACTTTCAAATTTCAAACCACAAGAACCTCACTCTCCCTTGTTGCTTAACAGCAGATAAGGAGATTGTAGAAATAAGACTTATGTGCGAAGTGGTGATGTAAAGTAAGCGAACCAGATTTGAAAAGTCGTACTCAATCTGGCACTCGTACTATAATCTAAAGTTCCCTAGAGGTGCAAGCAGCTGGTGGAAGTTCAGAGATCTGGAGGGAGACGAAAAACAAACTATTGGTTTGAAAGGGGGGGGGGGGGGGGATTGCATAAATATTCATGAGGGCAGCATTGGTCTGACAATCGAGGAAAACATTTGAAGCCGTGGAAAGAGAACCACTACTATTTTGAAGTGGAGTGTGAATTAATGTAATGTTACTTTGTTACATATCTTTTAATATAAATATATAAGGTTCTTAAGAATGAATCTAATATTGGTCTCGACCAGGACGCTTTTTACAGACTTATTAATTACTAAAAAAAGAAAAGTAGTTGAAGATTACTACTTAATTACTTGAGGACTGGAATTATGCCCGAAAGACGTGGAATTTCAGAGAGGAAAGGGTGGAGGGGATGAGAGGAAGGGGTGAAAATTAAGGGAAAAGTGGATAAAACTTAACAAACAACAAACTAAATAAAACGGTCCTCTTAATTTATCCTCGAGATGGCTTCTAGAATTTGCAAAGAAGAGGGAAATCCTTAAATTGGACCACAGAAATCAATGAAAGTTCTTAAAGGTACTAACCAAAAATTCCTTCCTTTGTGGCGTTTAAATCTTAGGAAGAAGAATGGTTCGCGTGATTTTAGCTGAAAATTGAAAAACTCTTGAAGTAACCACCGGTGATAACGTTTCTAATTAGTTGCCTCTCTTACTCTGAAAACTAATTAGCGGATCTTTAATGCTCTCGTTAAGGGGTTTCCAGTCGTTTAGCTGTTTAAACAAGCGTGCTTGAGCTGGCAGAGTTCAATTATACAAACGGTTAGACCACTGACAGCCGAGATTGGTTAAGAAGCACCCAACGGTATGGTAAACACAACACGACTCTCGAGATACTTGGTGCACTCATGTGAGCTTCCTCCTTTTCTTGAAGACCCCCTTTGTTCCCTGTTAAAGGGGCACTGTCACGCTATTGTACATCACTTTAAAAAGCTTAAAATTGCCAATATATCAGTGGAAACCTTAAAATAATGGTCTAGGTTTACTGCCAAAGACTGTAGTACTGCATTGACACTATAAACTCCTGTATTCCATCGAAGATGACCAGGATGGAAATGGATTTAAATTTGAAAAAACTTGCCAATTTTTTCAAAATTTCAAGCTATGGTTTGAAAAATCACCAAAAATTTGTTATGGTTAGCTCTCCCTGTTAGAATTTCATTGGAATTCATCTTGCTGATTCTGTAGGAGCATTTTTTGCACGATAACAGGTAAAAGGCAGTAATTTGGCAGAATTGAACCAAAAACAGCATAAATCCGGTGACAGTGCTCCTTTAAGTGTTTTGGTGCAAAATAGCAGGGCGTAACATGTCGATCGAAATCGATCATCGAAAATGTAGTCGATAAGTCGATAGTACTCGATACTTGTCGATAATTGTCAATCGACAAGTTTAATTCGTCGATAAAAGTCGATAATCACAAGATTTTAAACTGAATGTCGATTGTTATCGACAGAATTTGAACTAATTTTCAATCGGCTGCGAAATTAATTCCAAGCCAATAATCCGATGCTCGAACAGCAATTTATAGAAGTGTAAACAGTTCTAAAGTAAATCTGTATGGCAAAAAAGTTTAATAAAACTGAATAAAAACTGAGCAACCTAGTGGTTTGTTATAAGTGTTGTTGTTATTCAACGTATAATAGGATTTTTACCTTGAGAAATGGTTAATATTATTTCGTTCAGCTGTGGACCGTAATGCGAGCTGACTTTCCCTGAGCCGCGTTCTTTTTGGTCAGCACCGATTGCATTTTTTTTTCTGCAAGGGGAGGGACGGGACTGAACACGACAAAGCTTTATAGCCCAAACCTGGAGAAGCATGACCAGAGATAGTAATTTACAGTTTATTTTCAGCAGTTTCTTTTAATCACTTCAACAGTTTACATAGTTGTGTCTTCGGCATCTTGGCTAAATTGCCCAGGCTTGTAGCTGCCTTGTTTTTCCTTTCGTCTATGGTTGTTGTACCAGTCCGCAACCTACCGGTATGACAGTGAAAAAATAATTCAGTAATAGAAAATAGTCGGAGCCCGTTGCAAACCATTTCCATGCATCCAAGCAAACGCAGGCAAATATAATTAATCATGACTAGTTTCTGTGCACACTAGTAGGGTTATGGAAAGAAATCAAAGTAACGCAAAAAATAGGTGACACTGTCCCTTTAAGCTCTACGGCTTTTACTACCTTTTACCCTTGGCTTCAACTAACCTGCTTTTCATCCAGCTTTAGAGCTTTTGAAGTTGTCTCTATAATGCTTTTACTCGGTTTCCCCTGGGAGCTGACAAAAACGGAATCAAGCGCTGCGAGCTCTAGGTCGCTGAACCGCTTTCTTGGTTAACACTCTTCTTCTCACTTGGGGTTGTATCCTTTGATTTTGATCCTGAGAAAAAGATGCGCGGTGTGGTTACACACTACTACCGGACACCGGGGTAAATCACGGAGTAAATGACTTTAAATTACTTCGTAATTCACCACGCTTTTTTAACAAGAATGACGCGAAAAATATTTACTTTTCTTCAACTCCAACATGAGTTCCTCCAGCTGTTCCTGGCTTTTCAGGAACTCCTTCATCTTAATCCAGATTGAACGGCTATGCGTCTTTGGCATTTTTTCTGGGGCTTTTGACAAATAATCTGAAAACGATCCTTGCGACCTGTTGAGCACTTTCTCCGCAAAGAGACGTTGAGGAATCCCTTTGAGGCTCAGGACATGGATTATCTGTTTTGAGATTTCCTTCGGGTTTATGGCCCTAACTTCGGCCGAAGTTGTCGAAGGCACTGCAGGATTAACGGGAGCATCGCCACTGTATTCGTTCATGCTGGTGTCAATCGGGTCCTCGTCCATGCCACGTGTTGCGTTTGTTGAGTTTTGTGCATTATCTGTAAAGTTTCGATTCTTTGCATGAGTCACCTGAATATTTTCTCTCCTATTTTTGTTTCGACTACTCACAAACGGAGGCTTTCTCTAACAGTGCCGCATAATATATATTCCGTTCAGACTTACGCTAAAATCAGGTCAAATGCATTACCACAGACTACCAGCCCGCATACAAAGCTGATTAACATCAACGCAGACACTTACCAACGATAAGACTTCCTCCTTTTTCGCTAACAAAATCTTTTAATGCGGCCAACGACGTTTCTAGAATGTCAATTTGTACTCTTATAGAGCGACTTGCACTGTATCCTTCCGCCATCATGAAATTACGTTCAATAACCAGCACAGTCAGTGGATCGTGTACAGTTTTAGAAAAAAACAGAAAGACTGAATACGAATCGTGCGTGAAGGAGCCACAAACACAGACGATTAGGCTGGCTATGGAAATGAAAGGAAATTTGCAACTTTCTCAACCAATCACAAACCACAAAATTACGTCATACACAGTTTCGCGCCTTTGACCCTACACTGCCGGACAACCGCTGTGATTATTAGCAGTTATTTTAGTCACTTTGGAAATCGTCGCATGTTTTCACTGATGTTTTAAGGTCGTTTTCCCGCTTCAAATATGTCTAGTTATGTCCGTTTGTATGCATGCATTGCACGGATTATTATTGTCAATTTTATTGTGTATGATTTGGGCGTTGAAAGTGCCCCTCATAGAGATCTTCATTCTATCAACCACGAGCTACAGAATCGCGGGTTTCAAACACTGGCATCTGATGATGAATTTATAAGATCATTTACATGTACGGCGTGTGGAGTTAAACTAACGGACCAAGATAGGGCCAAGGCAATGTGGCTGTTAAAGCGACACTCAAGTGAAAATTCGCATCAAGTTAAAGCCGGATGGTACTTGGATGAAAGCAACAATGTATTGGACAGCATACCCAAAGGTAAGTCAATTCGAGTGAACTGTTTGGCATCCCTGAACCTTCAACTGAGGAAGTACTCTGGGAATATAAACTGGATAGATCATCAACTGATATTTTGGATAGAGAGATCGAAGTAACCGTGCATGTTACTAGCGCTTTGAGTCAATCTTCGATCACAGGATGATATGCCGTTTTGATTTCGGTGAGTAGCGAGCGCTATGTCCACGAGTGTAAGTGTCCCTCAAAACCCATTAAAACTAACGTGCGCTTCTCTTTTCGCCTCAAGGTAATAAGTTGTTGACAAGTTTCTTCCGAAAGTCCCAAGAGTGTCCTTTGTTGAGCCGTCGAAGTCCACACCCCACATATAGTTTTCATCAGACCACTGATAGAAAACGAAAGGCCAGTTCAGAGATGATCTCTGTTGTAGAAAAGCAACAGGTAAGTTAAGTTAACATGATTTTAAAAAATATTTCATGTTTATCTCGCCTTTAGCACGCAACATTAATTATTTTACAGGTCGTTGAGAAAACTCGAAAAGGAATGCATGTTGCATTCGGCCAGCAGTTAAGTGAAATAGTAATGGACTCAGTTTCTATGCCTGAACCGCCAAAAACCTCAACCCAATCTGTCTCAGTGGAAGAAATCGTTTGCAAAGCTAAATTGGCTCACATGGAACGCCTGTCTAAAGCAAAGATAGACATTGAAAAATCTCTCCGTGCTTCTGCTTTGGCTAAAATACAAACGATTTCAGAAGTTCGGAGCGAAATTTTGAACGTATTGGCCAAAAATAGGCATGACGTATACAGACAAACGAAAGACACCTTCAAGAGACAGTACCGGTTTGGAATAATGAGTCAGATTGTTGAAGAAATCAGTAAAACGGCTACCACAGCATTAATGCAAGATATTGTGGAACGGTGCTCGCTGTCAGAAATCTACAGGAATGAAATTTCCCAGCTTCGCTTGAAATTGGCTTTAAAGGAAGATTGCATTCGTGAACTGCAGCAAGACCTATCAAATAAAAACCTACAGCATCAATTACCAGAAGTCGCACTGCAGCTAGCAACAATAATTGAGAGGAAAAGTGAAAAGAGTGATAAATTGGTCTCAATCGTTTCCGATCTCCTTGTAAACAACTTGAAAGACACCAAACGTTGGAACGATGACACCAAATCGTTGTTTGCAATAATTTTAGAGTACGGTGGCCCAGCGTTGTTGAAAATAATAAAGGAGCAAATCGGCGGGCCAAGTCTACAGACCACTTACGCAACAGCACGATGTGAAGTACCGACACCCACAAAGCTGGAAGAAGGCATTTTGGGAAAAGCAGCGTCATTTTATGATCGTATTGGTTACAGGGGGGCTTTTATTTTAGCTATTGATGCGACGGCTATTTTACCTAGCCTTAGAGTTAAGGGAAACAAAGTAATAGGAGTTTCAAGCGAGGAGGACGTTTTCGTTCATACCGCCCAGGACATTATTGAACTTACACGTGACGACAAAACAGAGAAGGCACGGCTAGCTAATGCGTTTGTTTTAACCCCCTTGCAAAATCATGTGTCGAGCTATGTCCTTGCGATTTCCCCCGTAGTTAAAGGTCAAGATTTTGAAACGGTCAGAAACTGGTTTAATGCGGTATTAAACTATGGAGGCCGAAAGAATTTGCAAGTTATAGGAATAGGCGCAGATGGGGACTCTAAGTTTCGGAAGTACTTCATGGAAGAGTTCTTAAAAAGACCTGGCATGACAAACGCTCCATGCATGTCCAATATACCCAATCCGAGTCGGATCGTGTCCGATCGGACTCACCGGAAGTCAGGTCGCACCAAAGACAACCTTCCTCGTTCTTTACGCACGTACGCGCGACCTCACGCACGACCCACAAAGTAATAAACGCGCGCGACCTACAAAGTAATATCCGAGTCGACCCGCAGGTCGCAAGTGACAAAGATAACACACGCATAGGGAGGGCAGAAAATCTCGACGGATCGACTCCATCCGATCGACTCGAGTCGACCCGTCGACCCGAGTCGATTCGACTCAACCCGTCACCGGAAGTCAGGTCGCGCAAAAGAGAAAGTAATAAACGTCGATTGTCGACAAGCAAGGTCGCACAAAAGAGAGAGTAATGATATATAAACCCACCTCGTTCTTAAAAGCCGGCACACCAACAAAACAGTTTCTGTACCAACCGATCGACAAGTCAGGTCGCACAAAAGAGAAAGTAATGATATATAAACCCACCTCGTTCTTAAAGCCGCCACACGAACAAGACAGTTTCTGTACCAAACGATGGACAAGTCAGGTCGCGCAAAAGAGAAAGTAATGATATATAAACCCACCTCGTTCTTAAAAGCCGGCACACGAACAAGGCAGTTTCTGTACCAACCGATCGACAACGATTCCACTCGACCCGTCACCGGAAGTCACGTCGCGCAAAAGAGAAAGTAATAAACGTCGATCCTCCAAAAGTCAGGTCGAGCAAAAGAGAAAGTACTGATATGTAAGCTGGTGTATATCCCTCGTTGGTTAAGCCACGAGTCCAAACAAGCACGCTTTACTCGTGTATACCTCGTTTAAACCAAAAGCAGAATACGAAACCGACAGAAACAAGCGTGCTACACATGTGTATTCTTCGTTCTTAAGCCACGAGGACAAACAAGCGCGCGTTAGTTATGTAGGTCCTTAAAACCGGCACACCAACAAGACAGTTTCTGTACCAACCGATGGACCCGATCACAGGACGTCGGATTGCAAAAGCATCAGTGTTGGCGGCCTTTCTTTTACAAACCCCTGAGACTGATAGACGCATCATCTTTGGTATTAAAAGAAAATATCTCACATATTATTTATTTCCTCGGGAGATTCATTAAATACAAAAAGGGCACTGCACCGCGCGTTAGCGGTTCAACTCCCTCTTCGCAATGCGGTAAAACACCATATTCCAGTCGACCGGCTAATCAAACTGACCGCTTATTTTTTTGTTTTTGGTCGTCCTTTCCAGAAGGGCCTTTTTTTTTTTACACTTTTCTGCTTTCAAAATGATGTCACACTTTTCTGCTTACAAAATGTTGTCACCTCTTTCATTTGATTGATTCAAAGTTCAGAACAAAGACCGCTTCTCCACAGCGTAATGAATAAACCTTGTTTACCTATTTTATTACACTTCTGCTGGATTTCGCAGGTGACATAAGTAATGGTAATAGGACTGAGTGGAGTCCAATTCGGTCTGTAATCATACGAGTGATAACAAAATCGGACGACCGCGCAGCGGGAGTCCGATAGACGGGTTGACTCGGATCGCGACGGATCGACGACCCGACTCGATTTGATCGAACGGAGTCGAACCGCCAACATTTTCTACCCTCGCTGCCAGCCGTACTTGCTTAATTTTTTTAAGTCTCACGCAAACCGACTTCCGGAAAGACAGATCGACTTTTACAGAGACGGGTTGAGTCGGATCGCGACGGATCGACGACCCGACTCGATTTGATCGAACGGAGACGATCCGCCAACATTTTCTACCCTCCCTGACAGCCGTACTTGCTTAACTTTTTCTAAGTCTCGCGCAAACTGACTTCCGGTAAGACGGACCGACTTTGACAGAGACGGATCGAGTCGGGTCGAGACGGATCGACGACCTGACTCCATTTGATCGAACCGAGTCGATCCGCCAACATTTTGTGCCCTCCCTGACAGCCGTGCTTGCTGAAATTCCGGAAAGACAGTTCGACTTTTACAGAGACGGGTTGAGTCGGATCGCGACGGATCGACGACCCGACTCGATTTGATCGAACGGAGTCGAACCGCCAACATTTTCTACCCTCGCTGCCAGCCGTACTTGCTTAATTTTTTTAAGTCTCGCGCAAACCGACTTCAGCTAAGACGAACCGACTTTTACAGAGACGGGTTGAGTCGGATCGCGACGGATCGACGACCCGACTCGATTTGATCGAACGGAGTCGAACCGCCAACATTTTCTACCCTCGCTGCCAGCCGTACTTGCTTAATTTTTTTAAGTCTCGCGCAAACCGACTTCAGCTAAGACGAACCGACTTTTACAGAGACGGGTTGAGTCGGATCACGACGGATCGACGACCCGACTCGATTTGATCGAACGGAGTCGATCCGCCAACATTTTCTACCCTCCCTGACAGCCGTACTTGCTTAACTTTTTCTAAGTCTCGCGCAAACTGACTTCCGGTAAGACGGACCGACTTTGACAGAGACGGGTCGAGTCGGGTCGAGACGGATCGACGACCCGACTCCATTTGATCGAACGGAGTCGATCCGCCAACATTTTCTACCCTCCCTGACGGCCATACTTGCTGAATTTAAAAGTGTCGCGCAAACCGACTTCCGGTAAGAGAGACCATCTTTTGCACACGCGTCTCGCACAAACAGCCACTTCCGCGTAGCTACATTAACAACGAGGAAGAACGCGCGCGTGCTTTACAGAAGACGAAGGTTAAAATCATTACATTCCCTTTGGTGCGATCTGACTTCCGGTAAGTCCGATCGGACTCGACCCGACTCAGATCAGGTATATTGGACAACCCTCGACAAACGGAGCGATTTCCATACCCCATAGAGGATTTGACTTTGTAAGTGTCGTCAGGCATGTCGACGAAGTAGCTGTTCCAACGTTAATGTTCCCGGATTGGAAACACCTCATTAAAAAGTGGCGCAATCAGATCTTAAACGTGCGACGGATTCTGGTTCTTGGAAAGGGCTTTGTAATGATTGAAGAACTGATGCAATTGTATGAAACCAAAAAACTAGAAAGTGGTTTGTGGAAAAGTGACATTTTCGTCAAAGATCGCCAAAATGTGGATGCTGCTTTACGGATCTTGCAGCCACAGGTCCGTAAATGCTTAAGCGAAAGGAATAAAGAAAGGACTGAAGCAATTCGTGTTTATCTGAAAGTAGGGAACAACATGTTAAGAGCCTTTACAGAAGATAACCTGTCAGTTAAGGAATAATAATAATAATAATAATAATAATAATAACCTTTATTTACCCTCGGTAGTATTTATAGCACAAAGGCTAGTGGGGCCGAGCAAATACAGAAACAAATAAAGTCAAATTAAATCAACTGAACTGAAATCAAATGAAATCAAATCAAATGTTGGTTTTTGGGGAGAGGGGAAAACCGGAGTACCCGGAGAAAAACCTCTCGGAGCAGAATAGAGAACCAACAAACTCAGCCCACTTATGACACCGAGTCCGGGAATCGAACCCGGGACACATTGGTGGAAGGCGAGCGCTCTCACCACTACGCCAACCCTGCTCCCAACCCTGCTCCCGATCAAAGCTTGTTTGGTCAGCTGTTTCGTTTGTTAGGCTGTGGAAAGCATGGGTTGAGAAGTCTGCCTACCCCGTAGAATCTTCTTTCATATCCTTGCAAACGTACAATGATGTGATAATTGCCGGTCACTCCCTCATTTTATCAATGAAAGTATTTTCCGAATATTATCCCAATCTACCTTTTCATCCCTCGACATTCGGGTCTGATAGTTGCGAAAGGCTTTTTTCAACTTGTCGTGGATTTTACAGTGGGAAAACGAACTTATGCATGTTGGACCTGCTTCAAATCTGTGGACGAATAGTGAAACTTGAAGAACTGAGAAATAAAAAGATTTCGGGTGACGAAGCTGCTTCGTGGCCTTCCTTGGTCGAGGATGAAATCTTAAGCGGTATTCAAGAAGCGGAAAAAGAAGTTATCAAAACGGTAGAGACACTTGGTATGCTCCCTCTACTTACTTCAAGTAACGTTCTCCGGACCTGTGAGAGTGGTGAAATTATTTACATAAACCCAGGAATGGAGACGACCTTAGTGGACATAAGCTTTGAGCCTGAGGAGAATGAATGCATCACTGTCGACGAACTAGTTGACTTAGACAACGATGTTCTGTGTTCTACTGTAGAAACAAATGAACAGTGTTATTCACATTCTCTCGCTGATCTTGCTGCGTCTTCTGTGCAAGCTTCATATATGCCCAGGAAAACAAGTGAAAACATAGAAGACGACGATGACCCAAGTCATTGCTATTTCTTTCAGGCCGGTACATGTAAATACGCCGATGTTACTTACAAACCACCGACGACAACACACTGGATTGGTTGTGACTTTCCTGAATGTAGGAGCTGGTTCCACGAGTCAAGTCTTGGACTAAAATTCGCATCCGATTTGGAAAGGCAAAGATATGCCTTCGTATGCAAATTGCATGATAACATCAATGACCTGGAAATATTCAGTGACCGAGTAACCGCATCCGTGTCTGACACATGTATGCAGGACGAAGATGAAGCATTAATGGAGGGGTTAGCGGCTACAAAAACAGCTAGAAGATTCACATACAATTCCGGGACAGCAAAAGAGCATCCCCCTCCCCCGAACTATGTTGAATATGAAGGGGAATTCTACCATATAGCAAATTTCTTATCATTACAACAAGGAAAAGTATACAACCCTCCACATCAAGAATGGCCAGGTGGATGGCTGTGGCAAGAAATGATTTTTATGAGAGAGTTGAAGCAATTGTGAATCCGAAAAAGACTACAAATGGACTTTATTTAAATGACATTTCAGCTTTTTGGGTACCAGGTATCGGTGTAAAGTGCGGTCAGGTCTTACGCCTGTTGCGTAAGACGTCTGCAAAGTCTGCAGTGCCTGTATTTGAATGGAAAAAAGAAAAAAATATAAGGGACAAAGTTTCGGTGTGTTTCAAAGTTCTTTCGCACTCGAAAAGGGACAACGGAAAATGGCTTTTGTCCGTAACTACTGAAGTTATGTGGAGTGAGTGCAATACACACTTAGTGACATTTTATGATTCATCGGAAAGAAGAGATTGTCCTTTGGAAGTTAATGCCGAAGCCCTTGAGGCGATGTTGCCGCAATTACAAAAAGCTGAAGAGGAACGGCTCCAAAGGGAAGAGACTCTCAAAAAGCAAGAAGCTGAAAGGAAAAGAATGGGCCCGCCAGAAGATATGACTGTCCGTTTATTAAAAGAAGTCCTTGACGACTTGAACATAACCTATAGGTCAAATGAAAAGAAAGCTGATCTCATAGAAAACGTTCGTCGTGCTCGAACAACTTTGCAAGATGTATTACATGACCACAACATGAGAGGTCACACCTTTTCCTCTGTAAAATATTGGCATACTGGAACTCCATTTGAATATTGGTCTTCTTTCAGAAAAAGCCCGTTATGTCTATATTACTATGATGAACGAAAGGAACGCCTTCTTTTTCTTTTCTTACATATATTATTTCTCTTAGACTCATTTGGAGTAAACCTAGAAGTCATCGTTCTACAACAAATTGTTTATTTTATCATAGCAATTTATAACACTGCGTCAAATCGAGTATACATCATGACTATTTTCATTTGGTTACTTCACGTTTGGATGATACTGGTATCTTCGTGGCTGCTTGCCCAGGTTAATTTTATAACTCTTCTTGGTGAGAGTATTCCTTCCTTTTTATCAGAGGAACACTGGTTCTTGGAGCAATTGAAAGTGTGAACAGTTGTCACGTTCAGTTCAGTTGTAACAGGTTCTAATCGTTTGAGTGACAATTACGGACGAATAGCGTTCTTGTAATTCACATCAAATTAAAGTTGTTTTGTTACGGCTGCGTTGTACAGCCGTTAAAATCGATATTAAAGCGCAGGAGGTTTTATAGGACAGAAGCAGCGTGACACAGCGTGACAGAAGACAGGGAGAAGCAAAATGCATAAATTACCGATAACGCTGCCGATAACACCTTTTAAATAACGGAGGTCGGAGAGTTTCTCGGAGATTTGATGTGAATAGAGTTCTTTTCGGCTGCTGTCTCTGCTCCTCATGTTTGTTTGAGCTTCTAATAATACAGAGTACTGAATCCACGGGCTTTAATGAAGTCTTGCTATCGCCGATCGGCTCCCGTTTCGTTAGTCCACGTTAGACTGTAGTCTTATCTACCGGCATACATCTTTTTCATATTTCGATATTTGTCGATTAAAATCGATCAAATCGAATTTTAACATTGAAAATCGATCAAAAATCGATAATCACAAGAAATTTCGCGATCGATTTTTATCGATTTCCGATATTTGTCGATTGATTAATATCGAATTCGATCGACAACGATCGATTTTTATCGACTTTCGAAATTATCGACATGTTACGCCCTGAAAATAGAGTTGATCGTATCAATAACAACACTATTAATTCGCTTGAAAGTTCGACTTGGATTTGTTGACGTTTTCGTAAAGTAAACATTACAAATTTGCGGCGGAAAATAAATTTACCAATCAAAAGTGAAGCGAATGAAGCATACTTGAAACCTGTTACGATTACAAGCGCATTTGACGGTTTTCACTCATAAAAGCGCTGAAGCAAATTCAGAATACGTAAATTGGAACAAAACCCAACCTCAATTTCCAGGGGCACCCAACGAAAAGTTTCGGTAGATATCTGTTCGGCGGAGGGTAATTCGCCTCGGCGGAGGGTAATTCGCACTCGGATTTTCGTAACTAAAACGTGGCCTAAAAGATTCGCAATTGGCAAATCATAACCCCTGAGGTTTTCGGAAAGGTCGCAATAACTGTTTTTGACAGTCAAAAACGTCAGCTAGCATTTTCGGAAAGAAAATAGTTGCCTAGAAAGTTCGTGGAAAGTTCATTTCAGCTTGCATTTTCGCAAAGGAAGATTTTGTTCCCTAACATTTTCGGACAATTAAAATTTCAGCTAGGGAATCCGAACAGATCAACTTCTTCTAGCTTATGAAAACATCACTTTAAACAGACTTCAAACACCATAAATTACTTAAAAATGCCTTTCTACAGCTTTTGGTTGATTTGGCTCGTTGGGTGCCCCTGAATTTCGGTTCGTTTCGCGAATCAAGAAAACTAAAAACGGTTTATTTGAATCAGATTTCAGGTAGAATTTCATCAGGAAAATTGGAGAGCTCAGAGATCGACTATTATATTCCTAATCGACAAAAGCATTTCCAGATTTCCTCTACTTTCAGCACCACAAGACAAAATCTGGAAGGGGCATTTCAAAGCGCGTGATCACAGTCGTAATTTTTTCTCCAAGCACCTATACCTGCTGGAAGCTTGTGAAAACAATACTCTGAAACACGCCTGTTTTTCTGGGTTGGTAAGTTGGTTGTGTGGAAAGAAAACAATGAAATAACAATGAAGCTTTACTGATGTTGCCTAAGAAACTCTCTGTTTTATTTCCCTTTTGCTCTTGACTTTGAAAGCATGTTTTCACATTTTGTTGTACTAGCGAATTAGTGTCAAAAGAGTCTTCGAGAAAATCGTGCAACAAATGTTTCACTCTTGAACTTGGCACTTCTCTAATTCCTCTAGCCAATGTTCAGACGTCGAACTTTTCATGTACCGAACCTAATGTTGCTATTAAGTACATGAAAAGTTCGACGTATGAATCAATTAGGATCGGCAGTTTTGTATTTGGGTCGACTGTACCGTTCTATCCGACTGGGCTAGTCGGATAGAACGGCAAAAGATCGACTTCGATTCATACGTCGAACTTCACATGTGCCGAACCTAATGCATAAATTATGTTAACGTATTTTTCAATATAACCGCGCTTCTGATTGGCTATTTAGTGGGTTTTGGCGCCTGTGCTGACAGAAGTCACAGAAGCGTAACGACGGTTACGGTCAGGTTACCAGCATTCACGTTGTGCCAAATATCACGATCACGATCTCCTCAGCTGTCTCCTTGCCATAACAGAGCACTAATCACACTAAAATCAAAACAAGAATTTCCAGGCTTGGTGAATTATACTTTTTCAGTTTATTTCCCTATTTTAAGCAGTAAGGCCCGGTTCAGACGTCGAACTTTTCATGTACCGAACCTAATACCTATTTAGGTCGACCCAAACAATTAAGTTCGACTGTTGATTCAGACGGTCGAACTTTACATGTGCCGAACCTAATTCGAGGCGAAAAGAAATATCATCCTTACTGCTTAAAATAGGGAAATAAACTGAAAAAGTATAATTCACCAAGCCTGGAAATTCTTGTTTTGATTTTAGTATGATTAGTGCTCTGTTATGGCAAGGAGACAGCTGAGGAGATCGTGATCGTGATATTTGGCACAACGTGAATGCTGGTAACCTGACCGTAACCGTCGTTACGCTTCTGTGACTTCTGTCAGCACAGGCGCCAAAACCCACTAAATAGCCAATCAGAAGCGCGGTTATATTGAAAAATACGTTAACATAATTTATGCATTAGGTTCGGCACATGTGAAGTTCGACGTATGAATCGAAGTCGATCTTTTGCCGTTCTATCCGACTAGCCCAGTCGGATAGAACGGTACAGTCGACCCAAATACAAAACTGCCGATCCTAATTGATTCATACGTCGAACTTTTCATGTACTTAATAGCAACATTAGGTTCGGTACATGAAAAGTTCGACGTCTGAACCGGGCCTAAGGATGATATTTCTTTTCGCCTCGAATTAGGTTCGGCACATGTAAAGTTCGACCGTCTGAATCAACAGTCGAACTTAATTGTTTGGGTCGACCTAAATAGGTATTAGGTTCGGTACATGAAAAGTTCGACGTCTGAACCGGGCCTAAGATACTGACACTTGAAAGCCGAGAGCAACATGTTTACCGCAACAGTAACTCAAGTACGTCAGTTTTATAGAAACCTAAGTTATTCTCTGACTCAGCGATCCATTGACAGATTTTAGGCTGCCGCTGAAGAGTTTCAGGTTAATTTACTTTGCCAAGAGGTCAAAACTCGCCAGGTTGTATTTATTTTCGCAGCAGGCCCGTTGGATGTTTAGGCGAAGCGTAAAGTACCGCGACTAACAGAACAATAGTCGTAAATCCTTTCAAGAAACGATATTAATTCACCGCCTTTTCGAGAGGTTCAATGCTGAAGTGGATACCCTTGAGGGATGAGATAAGACTCATAGAAAACGAAATCCAAAATAAACTTGTGTCTTTGCGAATTCGTATACCACTTAACCAAATTACTTAAGCAAACTGTGATTCATCCCCTGAATTTGCAACTCCACAAAAAAGAGGGCCTGCATGCTATGGTAGAGTCTTATCACAGCGTACCGTCCAGAAAATGGAAATTGATTCCATATGGACCATTCCGCTGTTCACCTCTCTACCCCAGGGCAACTACTCTCGGCAGCAACTCACTGCTTCTTTCGTGAGACTGAGGTCATTCGTCCCAGAACTTTGGCGATCTTGAACTGGGACAAGACGGTCGGTCGAGCAGGTCAGAGCTTGGAGATGCAGGAATTTCAAGTGGTGGTAGTGTTCGGCCGCTCACTTTCTTACAATGTCGATTGGATTTGGAGTAGGCAACACCTTTAACTTCTCTCAATGAGTACGGTGGAACGTAAACATGTTTTTTCAAAGAAGTGTGCACGTTACAGTTCACGTCAGTTGTTGGTGTTGTCCAAAGAAAATTCGAGTCACTAATCAACTCCTTCTCAATTGCAACGTTCGATATTAAGGGAGAGCTTTCAAGTGCTTGTGTTATAAATGTTGGATCAGTCCTCTCAAATGTCGGTGTTTGTTGTGGTTTAATGTCACTTCCGCTGCTTCCTATCGCTGGTAAAGGAATTCTTTGTTGAATCTGAGGAGCTGAAAGGCGATCACTATACTCCTTCTCTTGTCGAAGTAATTTCAACAAGGCCTCCGCTTCTGCATCCTTAACTTTCCCTCGCATTGGAATTTTAGCACTCTCCATAATAACCGGCCGCGCAACACGATGAGCACAAGCTATCGAAGTACGAGCGATTCTCTTACTCGCAGATTCAACGCGAACCAAACGATCGAAGCGGATTTGTTGCCTTTGTACTCTCGCTTGGAGCATCCAAGTCAAAATCACATCACCGACGCTTGTTTTTGACGTGAAGTGTTCAATCTTTGGCGGACAGCTCGCTCTCGATTTTAATCTCTAATCTTGCCAGGACTCAACGCAGTAAATTAAAACAACAATCTTAGGAAAACATCAGCATTTGGCTGTTAAACGAGCGGCCTATTGATCGCTGACAGTAGTGCCTCGCTATTGGCGCGCGCTAATTGTGTGTTTAGTCACAATTAATATTCCTGTTAGAAACCCTCCACAAAAGCAACGACAAATAGCGTTTTTAATGAAAAATTTCGGCAATGTCAACACAGCGAAAGTTTCGAGCTTAAGCCTCTCTTCGGGCTTTTGTTTCACACTGTGTCGCCTGTCAAAGTTGAGGGACAATGACCGCTCGCTACTGAGTCAACAGCTTAAAAGTATATTATTTTCACTCCCAAAATCTGAAGAACTTCACGTTTAACATTAATACCAGTTTTTTTCAAACGGCAGATGGTGACAAAATGTAGCCATGGAATCCGACTAAAAGAAGAACACTTTTGCTTCAACGCTACGAAACCAAGGTAAGATGAACGACAGTTTCTTTCAGTGCGAGTCAAACAAAATTTAGTCAGAGATTTCGAGAAGCGAGAGGCACAGCCTTGTCGACAAGGAATAAGCATTTTGTGCGCTAGTCGTCTTTGCAGTCAAACAATACACACGCTGTCTCACTGTTCTCATAATGCGAAACTGTCGCCGTTAAATGAATCCTAGCAAACTCGTGTAAGGCAAAGTTTAAGCTGCTTGCAATATTCGATAGTCTCTAACTTTGACATTAGCGGAGTCCCTTGTATTGTTCTCATGACAGAAAGAGAAGCGTGTTTTAGTAGACGTCACAGAAAGTCTGGACAAAGTTTGCCCAGAAGCGCGACATTGCTAAGACACTAAATCACGGTTTTTTTTTTATGCTATCACTGATGTTTGAAGCGAGCCGTTTGCGCTGCGGTGGGATAAGAAGATTAACTCAACCCACCTTTAAACGTTTGAATCCCTACCAAGTGAAAATGTCACGGTTTGAGAAGTCGGCTGAGCAGCAACTACAGTAGATCAAGTAATATATTTATTCTCTGTAGTTTTTAGTTGCATGCGAACTTTTTCACTCGGCAGCACTACTCATGACATAGTAGACATGAAAGGTCATTTTGGTGCTACTATCAATTCTTTGTTTCGAAGCCGATCTCGACATAAGCAACCACGTTAAACAACATGATAAAAGAAAATAATACTCAATACCTTTCACGTCAACGTCAAACACAAAACTGAAAGTAAAAACCATCTTGTACAGCTTAATCCTGATAGAAAGCACCACAATCGAAAGTACGTTTACAGAAGGGGTCACACCCTACAATTTCATCAACAGCTCGAAATTTATAACCAACCTCCAAAGAATAGTACAGGGGCACCCAACGAGCCAAATCAATCAAAAGCTGTAGAAAGGCCTTTTTAAGTGCCTTGTGGTTTTTAAAGTCTGTTTAAAGCGATGTTTTCATAAGCTAGAAGAAGTTCATCTGTTCGGATTCCCTAGCTGAAATTTTAATTGCCCGAAAATGTTAGGGAACAAAATCTTCCTTTGAGAAAATGCAAGCTGTTCTAGGGAACTATTTTCTTTCCGAAAATGCTAGCTGACGTTTTTGACTGCCAAAAACAGCAATTACGGCCTTTCCGAAAACCTTAGTGGCTATGATTTCCCAATTTCGAATCTTTTAGGCCATGTTTTAGTTACGAAAATCCGAGTGCACTCTTTAATCGACGCCGAAAGCGCAAGGCGAATTACCCTCCACCGAACAGATATCTACCGAAACTTGTCGTTGGGTGCCCTGATAGTAGACAGCAAAGGACAGAACAGTGTTACTCGGTAGTTTTCATTTGAATGCTGATTGGTTCACCCACTAGAGGATGCCATTCACAGACTTTAAACTGAAACCTCCGTGTACTAGTATAAATATAACGTATTTGAATATCGCGTTATCGGATCAGCAATCCGGTGCGTAAAGTTCATTGTCAACACAGTTGGCATACTTTCTGGAGTATAATTTTAAAATAGGCTGTATATGACGAGCTAAAAGGAGAAAAGGTCACTATTTATGGCTTTAACGTGAACCATCAGATAACCTGAACTAAAATTTCGTAGATATTATGAATAAGGCAGCAACAGTTGCGTTTCCTATAAATCCTCGTATTCAACAGTTCTGCCTTGAAAAGCAATTACAGCCAGTACACAGCAGGGCGGCGGCGGGAAACTGCATATTTGAATATTCGAACGTGACAAACGACTTCCGTTTAATTAAGAATATCTTCGGCTGGTAGGAAAGGCGGGAACACACAGAAATTAGACAAAAATTAATGAATTTTCATTTGCCACAAATTAAAAACAGACACGAAAGTGTTTGTCAAACTTTTTCATACGGCCACACTACGGATTTCACAATTAGATTTTAAAAGCTCACATAAGGAAACTTCAGTACCCTACATTCTTAACAGAGTACCTCGAAAAGCAACGGCATCACACAACAGAAACAACAGCATCACAAAAGATCTCATTTGAAATTCAGTACTTAATGAAGCCCCCAGTGTATTCCACAAATACACGCGCGCACCTTACGAGTCTGGTCCCGTTGAGGTTTTCTTTTGTTTTTCTACTTTAAGAATGCACTCGGATTTTCGTAATTAAAACGTGGCCTAAAAGATTCGCAATTGGGAAATCATACCCCCTGAGATTTTCGGAAAGGTCGTAATTGCTGTTTCAGGCAGTCAAAAACGTCAGCTAGCATTTTCGGAAAGAAAACAGTTCCCTAGAAAGCTCGTGGAAAATTCATTTCAGCTCACAAAGGAAGATTTTGTTCCTTAACATTTTCGGGCAATTAAACTTTCAGCTAGGGAATCCGAACAGATGAACTTCTTCTAGCTTATGGAAAACATCACTTCAAACACCACAAGGTACTTAAAAATGCCTTTCTACAGCTTTTGGTTGATATGGCTCGTTGGGTGCCCCTCAAGAGATAACATTGTTGAATGAGAGTAACACCTCCAAACAGTCTTCTTCCTGGTAATAAAACGAATTAAAACTGAGTAATGTTTGTTATTATGGAGGAAGAAAGCTAGAGTTTTTACTCTTAACAAGGACGGGAACCAGGGACAAGCACCGAATCTGGGGTCGCAATGATGGTAGGCCGGTAGTCCCACCACTGTTTGCTCACTTATCAATTTCTGCAAAATACCCCTCTCTTTCGGAAACCCTAATGGGTACAATCTTATTCAATAAGTTTCTGTTAACTTTTGTTTTATTGTGTGTGAAACAAAACCGAAAGAACTTTACGACAACTCACCTTTGCTAAGTACAAGGCCTTCAGTACAGATTGCCTTTCAAAGAACAACTCCATACAATTTAGCAGTAATAGACCACAATGAATGAGGAAAACAAAGCGTCGGTTAACTTCCATAAATAACTTCCTCAGTACATCGTTCAATATTTTAATCAGAAAAAAAAAAAAGATTTTTTGGCAAGTTGCCCCCGTGGCGAAAAAATATCTTGGTTAACTGGTTTACAGACTTTAGTAACACGAATATGCATATCCCTAAAATTTCCCACGCTTTTGAGAGGTTTGATATTGTCAAACAAAACAGCACAACGAATTCAAAAGTAAATTTTGCCGGAAATGAGAAAGCTAGTTCTGCTACAATTTCGTATTTTGACTGTCAAACTCTTTTAATTTCAAGAACCTGACAAGAGAAGACTGAAGTGCCAGTGTTGATATTTTGAGGGAACATTGAAAGAAATGTGAAAGACTGTTGCTATGTTTGACTTTACCCTGATAGAAAACAGCGAAGGCTACCTTGATAGAGGCGAAAACAACGTAATGCGCATATTCCTATGTCTTTGCCAAATAATTGACACTGGCGTTTAGCGCTAAAGGTTGACACCAGAAAAAAGATTTTAAAATTGTCAATAAAAAAATCGTGGCCGTCTAAGGACGTGGCCCGGTGGAGAATTTCCTTAACCATTCGCCGAAGATCTTAGCAATAAATTAGTTTTGTCAAACCCTTAGAAACGCCCGTCAGTTGAATTTAATATTCCCGTGATTAACACCAGTGACCATGTCCTCGCTCAGTATCATGAATCTAGTACATCAGATTGTGTGGTTTTAAAACTTCTCATGCATAAAAGAGCTCGAAATGACACAGAGACGTATCAAAGCACGTCGAAGGCTTTGCTTGGAACTCCGCGCCCGATACCGCAACAACCCACAGCTGCAAATCTATGACTTTCAAATTGCTTGGTTCATGGCTTACTTTCCCCATCGAATAGTGCAAGAACTTCGAACACTGATGAAGGAGTCCGCTGACTCCGCTTCTCCCGACGCGCGCATGAGCAAATTCACTGCTTGCTTGCCGCCGGTGAAAGAGTGTACTGAAGATTCAACTTATTTCCTAAAAACTCGTTTGATGGCTTTGAGCGTGAACAAATTGTTATTTATTTTCAATAAGTGCTCCTAAGTGAGGGCAAAATTTCATAACAACTGGGTTATAGTGCATGTTCCGAAAGTTCATACTACAAATTAAAAGTAAGTTTTTTATTTACAGACAAAGTTAATTATAATTTGTAAATATTGTCGAGTATCCAGTTAAAAGTGAATGTGAAGATAGATTAAAAATGCAAATTAAAAGCCAATATATCCACGGCAAATATTTAAAATCCTCAATGAGACTAACGGAGCGAGGTGTTAACAAGCATCTGTTGTCGGCAACCAAGATAATAAATTTTCGTTTCAGAACTTTTGCCACAAGGGACGCAATAGAGAAGAAAAGCGGAAATGTGAAACCAGTGAAACAAAAATATTTAAAAATGAAGTGCTTCAAATTAACTGCCAAATGTTGAGCCTAACACTTGCCTTTTTTTCCAAGGGAAATTTTTAAACCATTGATGTTGTTGTATGTTAAACGCCCAAACAAAATTAATAAAAGGCGTCGAGAAAAAGCGGTAAACGCTTTTATGTGGTTTTGCAAAGGATTAAGTTTAATTACAACACACAGGTGTCTTATGTTGTTGTAATGTCCAACGAACACTTGTGTCACGATTTGCCTTAATTTCAGTTTCTCCCTTAACATTGTTATTACGAAATAGAAAATTTATCGTTTGGGTTTCCAGTTTTTCCCGAGGACAACAAATTGGTGAGTATAGTAAGCGGTTTGTTTAAACTAAGTCTTGTTGTCTTAAAAAAGTAATTTGCCGTTCGCTGTTGCGACTTGAAAGAAATATCTGTGTATAGAGAATAGTTTTTCGGAGAAAAATAACACCGATAATGGCTTTCATTTCAAACAATCGAAAGTCCACTTTTTGACAAAAAAACCTTCGTCAAAGTCCGTGCAATCCACAAATGTAGGTGGTTAGCCATGGGTTTAAGAATGATTAATGATTGCAAGCAATTTGGTCGGAACAAAAAACGGCTAAATTTTACAACATTGGCAACCGAATGTCACTGTTTATCATTCTGAATAAATTGGCTGCCTTAGCAGTGTTTTGAAGCCGGATTGTGCTCGAGCATGATGTTACGAGTATTTAGTTCAATACAAATTGAATACTGGGGATACCGAAGTTTTTAAGTATAAGTTTATTTAACGACGTCACTACTATAGTCCGCTTTTAAGGTGGTTCTGCTAGCTTTACACATGATAGGTCAATTCTGCAGCTTGCCTGCACTGGTGCAGCGAAAATAAACTGAACCGTTAGGCTAAGCCAGAAACAATCACAAGTGAGACTTGCAGAAATTTCACAGCCATGTTTTCGAGTTAACTTGGAAAGTTAAAGTAACTACACTGAGATAAAAGCTGGGTTGAGTCAAAATCATTGAGGGCTTAGCTGAGAGCATAACTGAAAAGAGGAAAATAATTGAGCGAATGCCGCTAACAAATGTTTTCTTCAAAGGCAAAACACTCTATTAATTTCAAATTTCCTATATGAAAGTCCTATATTCCCTAATATCAGTTCTAGCTTGAACTTGAAGGCTTATCCCACGTAGCCAAAAAACATTATCTTCGATCTCTTTCTGTGCAAACCATATGAGAAATTGGCTTTACATATGACGGCGCCTCTTTTCGTGTTACAAAAGTGAGTCGTAGAGACACTACAGGTAACAAAATGGAAGATAAAAGGAAGATGATATTAAAGGAAGGGTTTCACTGCTCGGTGTATGGATGTGCATGCAAACTATAACGTTAGCCCATTCGATTCTATTGTTTATGAAACTATCGGAAGCGTGCAGATGACTCTCAGGGGAAATTTTGCATTCGAAAATTTCGCGTTCAGTCGCGAAAATGTGACGATAAAGGTCTGACTTCTCATTAGAATTCCTTTTGAATGTTCCGACTCCATGCATAAAGTACATTTTACTTTTCGTATCAACCACATTTATGTCAGTAATCATAGACCGTAACTTTGTGCGAGTGGAATGATAGTCTGCGCTTAGCCACGAAGGCTAGCAGAATGACTGATGCCCTAATTTTACGGAAGATGTCAACTGATTTACATAGAAAATTTAGTATGGAACATCAAATTTATTCTTCGGACCGAAGGTTTTATTCCGGACCGGACACATCTGATCGGTTTCTTAACAATAGAACTGAGTGGGTCACGCCATAACTTGCACATGCGCTAAACCGTGAAACTATCCCTTTAATTATTGTGAAGCCAACATTAAGTCCTAACAAGGCCTGATGAGGCCTAACAAGGCCGAAACACCTGTCCACGGCTGCTAATGCTTGGCTCAATCTTTGATTTGGTAGATTTAAGGGGAAATGCCCGCTACCACGTGGCCTAGTGCCCTTAGAGTGGCTTCAGCTTACCACACTCAGAACCTTGCTCGTGGAGCGAGCAAGCATCGGTACCAACCGTCAGCTCGACGCTTGGTTTCTGTAGCCAACTAAGGCTTTTTCGGGTACGGGCTTGGGAACAGGTGGTTAGCCTATCCCTCAGCCTCCGCCCATTCCTTAGATGTACGCAAGGGCTGCTGCCTACATCAGGACGTTCGTGTCCCAATCTTCAGTTACAAACAGAGTGTGGGTTCCTTTACGTTCCATTCAAGTCTTACGTTTGGAAGTGAAGGTGCCAAGGCCAATAGCTTCATGTCACGATCACATGAACAGAGGCAGGTGATGAGCACTCAGTCCGCATGATCGAACTAATATTTTCAAAACCCTTGTTTGTGGTCCGGCTTAAGGTCTGAGCCCGCGACCCTATACTCAGTAGTGTAGTGCTCTCGAACTGACCTATGTCCGGGCGCGGTTACAGTGAAGAGAACAAGATACAAAAGCAACTGCTTTGGGCCCGTTACAAGCCAAGATCTTTCAACATGAAAAGTTCCTTATAGAATGTGTGTACCGTTTAGCCAGCGATGCATATAGCAATTAGAATGCTCCCCTTTCTTATTCTCAAAAGCGTTGATGAGCTCCTAGAACGCATCCCTTCAAGCAGCTGAACCCTTACTGAGCTAAGCAAAGGGTAGGGTGCAGTGGTTATGTAAAGACTACCCACGTCGGGAACTACGTTTCTTAAGCCGCTGTTACACGTTGAAACTTTTAGCTGAAACTTCAGTGCAACGGCGATGAGAGACCGAGCGAGACCAGTTTCACGAAGTGGTGTTACACGGTGAAACTCTTGTTTTTATCACCATTGCGATCGTTGCGACCGTTGCAGAAGTAGAAAGAAGTAGAAAGCGGTTCTACTTTTCGTGAAACTTGTCTCGCAACGGAAGTTCGAAAAAGTTTCACGAAACCGACCATGTTTCACGGTGCAACGCCTGCTGAAACGTGTTTCGCAGCGCCGTTGCACACAAGTTTAAGTTAAAAGTTTCAACGTGTATGTAACAGCGGCTTTACTCTTTGCGAACAGTGCGGCGTCTGCATAAGGCGTAAAGTGACTCAACTATTTGAGTTTCTGGTGAATCATTGACAGTCACTGCGTTGAAATGTACGCTAATGAATATTTGACTGCGGTATTACGATGCACTGAAAAAATCCATTTCTATTGTTTACTTTAAGGGATCAGGATTGAAATACTGTTACCCAGTATTTGTCTCGCAGCTAATATCATGGAAAGTACTCTATCGGAAAACATTGAACTGAAATGAATTATTCACACCATATCAGCTGAAAAACGGATCATGACCAGATATACGTTCCGAAAATCAGCTGTAGTCTAACCACTGCAGGGCCCGCGGAGCAGTTTTTAAAGAGTGTGTGTGTGGGGGGGGGGGGGCACCCGCGTTTTCAAGTGAGGGAAGGGGACTAACTCTAAAAATAATTAAAACGCATATAATTCCGTTTGATTCATAAGCTTTGTCCAGCAGTTAACATATTTTATTAACTCAAAAAATCAAGTGATATCCTTTTCTACACTTTTCAACTCAATTAAAGGGGTTAGAGACAAAATAAACTTTGTAATCACACTTAACGCAATCTGTAAACGAAGGTAGAGTAATCATAACTTTGGTTCGTTTATTCACTTACTGTCACGAAATGGGGTTCTCTGAATGTACCGAAATTCCTTTTTCGATTGTCGTTGCTACCAACAAATTCATTTGCCATGTCAGCAAGGCAAAGTTTTGTCTTTATGAGTGCTTAGTACTGTAAGATTACTGAACGTTTATCGAGTCTTTTCTTTGAGCCTTTCTTGACTAACTCTTTAAGAGGTACTTTCACAGACAACTTAGAAAACTTTAAAACCCGCCTTATCTCTAGAGGTTACCCTAAGAAAATGGTGGAACAGACACTCTAATAAGTTAACTATGTGGACTGAAAAACAGCTCTGACACAGAAACAGAGAACGCACAAGAAGCTTCTACTGACCCTTCGTGACGCAATTTCAACTGTCGCTACCACGTTTGAAAAACATAATAATGGACGAATGGCATCTAATACAAGAACCACCATTACTCAGAGAGATATTCATGGAACCCCCCTTGATTTCGTATAGAAAAATCGCTTAAAGATATGCTTGTTTTACACAATGGGCACACAGCAGGAGTCGCGTTGGTCTGTCAACCCCATTTTAATAACCAACAGAAGACTACAACTAAGGCCCGATTCAGACGCCGTAATTTTCACGAGCCGAACCTGATGCATTAATTCAATTAAGTACATGAAAGTTCGGCGTCTGAATCAATAGGCTAGTTTCGAATTGTGGGAGAACAAAAGAACAGAGTCGAGGTTGAGGGGAATAATTTACATTTTCTTTTGTCAAAAACAAAGGAAAATGCAAATTATTCCCCTCAACCTCGATTCTGTTCTTTTGTTCTCCCACAATTCGAAACTAGCCTATTGAGAACGGCTATTTTAATTTCGAACGGCTCAGCCGATCTTTCCGCCTGGATGAGGTGGAAATTTCGAGTTTGGAACGGCTTTGATTCAGACGCCGAACTTTTCATGTGCTAGCCTGCGTAGCTAACGGTATTTTGGGCGCGCGCGAAATAAAGTTTTGGCGGCGGAGCCGCTAGAAGCGAGCGGCGAAGCCGCGAGGAGAATGGGGAGGGGGACTTTGAAGTATTTCTCGCGGCTTCGCCGCTGGCTTTGGGCGGCTCCGCCGCCAAAACTTTATTTCGCGCGCGCCTACAATATCGCCAGCTGAGCAGGCTATTCATGTGCCGAACCTAATGTATAAATTATTATATTGTATATATTTAACCAGTCTTACTCAGAACTGGAACTGTATTAGGAATACCTGTGGAACGGCAAATTAAGTTTGACGTCTGAATCAACAGGCGTAATTTTGTTAATTTGGGTCGGTCCAAATTGGAATTAAGTTCGGCTCATGAAAAGACCGGAGTCTGAATCGGGCCTAAATGCATGAATTGTAAAGATAGTCCTTTAGCCAAGCACTATTATCCCGTGAAAGTACTTTTTTTGGATATGTCTTTTACTCAATTTATTATTTTTTCCACAAAAAGTAGAGGGGGGGAGCGTGGCCCCCCGGCCCCTCCCCCTGCGCGGTCCCTGTACTGCAAGTGATGCTCCGTGTCCGTCCGCTGCTATTTTTGAAAAGAAGGAAAAATTATATAAATGTCCATTAGCTATTAACTGCGCTAGTATGAGATAAAACTTCTGAAGGTAAAATAAAAATAACCTTGAAAAATGTTACTTCCCCCTGAAGGCCAACCTACCTAAAGCGACATTGTTCAAATTCTTGAATGATAGATGTTAAATGGTTCTTTTTGAAGAAAAAAAGAGTTAAATGCGACATTAATCATAATGATGATAGACAATGAGAATATTTTAGTTCCTTTATAGGACAGAGCTTACTGGCGCTAAATTTACCTGCACGTGCAGAATCCTAATTTGGTTAACAAATACGAAAGACTTGAGATTGAACAGTTTACGAGCCCGGCAGAAAAAAATGGGAATACGCCACTTCCACGTCTCTCATAATGTACTTTGTCGGGCTCCTGACTTTGTTTGCCCCCCGAAATTTTGCATAAGTATTGTTTTCCACTGCTCTTGGGATTTACAATCGTCCCGAGAAAAACTGAAAACAAGGCTTACGCAAAATGTTCTGGGGCAAACAAAGTGTGTTATGGGAAATGTGGAAGTGGCGAATACCAGAAGGGAGTCGAGACCACCCCCGTTCCTGCCCCCACCTCCCTCGCCCCTTCCGTGTCGTGCCGTTCTCTGTTAGGGCGCGAAATGAACACCCTCTGGGAAAATGACCACAATATTATTTATAAACAGGGTTCGAATTGAAAAGAGTGCATGAAACTACTGAAATACTCTAGCAAAAAACATGAATTATTGACAGTGCAGAATGAAATTAAGTTATTCACATTAGCAACTAATTGCATTCATCTTATTAGGTTGCTCAAAGTGGTATCAAATTTCTGTGGTACTATTTAGGGCCACAAAAGCGTTCTCTGTTTTAAACCTATGGACTAAATACTTCAGTCTGAACGTTGACATTAAAGCCTTATTCAGCGTACGTTCCTGTAGGACATGCGACTTCCTTGAGAGATTTTAAGAATAAATTGAGTCGCCACAGTTTGAAGTAATTTTTAAGTAAATTTAACACGGCTCCTCCCATGATTGATTGAAGAAATCCAACAGAGAAACTATACCCTTAAATGATTCTGACGAAGACGTTTTTGTTAATTTTTTTGGTTATTTTGTCTTCTTTCCCAAGTAGAAATGAACACCGATCATCAATTTTTGTTTTGTCGCTCTCACGATTAGAATGTTCAACACATTAATGTTGAAATGAAGGGTGATATATTTTTGGCGCCAATAAGTCGCGTGTCATAAGTGATAGCCCATTAAACGAACTCTACTCTTTCAGGCTTAGTATAAACATTGGCTGTTCTCAATTAATGACTTCTGTACACAGAAACATTGCATGCATTTCCTGCTATCAAACTTGGCAAACACAAACCATGAATAATTTAAGCGGAATTCTAAAAAAAATATTTAAAACAAGTGTGCAATATATTACTTTCGCTAGTTTTCATTTACCTTGGAAAGACTCGTCGAAAGGTAAGGGCAAAAATTTCTTTTGTATTTTTTTTCTGGCTTATGAGTGAAACAGCTTCGCTGATGAATAATTAATCAACCGTTATATCTTTACTAACACATGAAAGTCAGCTCACTTCCTCGAAAGAAGAGGGTGAGAAAGTGAAGTAGGCTTGCTTTGTTCGACAGGATCCCTTGAGAACTTAAAGGCGAAAATTTATCAAGTTAAAAATTGTATTAGCAATGATATCGAGAAAGAGTTTCAAACGTTTCAATATTGTGGAGGAAAAAGAACACGTTTTTCCAATTCACATCTGAAGACCGTTGACACAAACTGACACGCATGGCGTCAGGTGATGTTTTGAAAGGGTAATCAGGACAATTTTCTCTTGGGGCAGACAATTGAGAGGATTCGGATGATAATTCACATAGACGCTCAAATTCAAGAGTTCCTCGGCAAACCCGAAAGTGTATGTACCACGAAAACAATTATAATGAAGAAATATTTTTTTCTGTTATACTTGACTACATAAAAATATGCCAGTCACAAGCCGGAAAATAACAATAAAGACAAAAAATATAAAATTTTGCAACCTGTTCGGTGAAAACGCGAGTTTTCCAAATATAGAAGTGGCGGGCATTGCGTTGTGCGCGCAAGGGAACCAATTAGATTGCTGTACTAATCCGTAAATTCTATCGTATAACGTCCCCAACAGCTCTCAAACCAGGAGCGTTCGTTTCAGTTTTACTTTCGAGGCTGTCAACAGAATTTATCATAGTAATCCATCACATAATACAGACGCCTGTCTGCCATTCTCCTTTATCACAATAATTTTCAATTTTCATGTCTATAGGCCAGATAACAAACATTGACACAAGTAATACGAGTGCCTTAAGATAAGTGAACTGGCAAAATCTAAGAGTCATAGCTTTGAGATTTGACGCCGCCAAGTCCGACAATTTTACAGACGCAATCTTACTAACAGTGTGAATGCATTTTTGTTACCTGAGCAGTATCAAAATGTAAAATTAACATGATGAAGGTCCATTGGCCAAACTTCGGCGGGTAAGAGTTTTTCCTCTTTAACGGCATGATTTCGTCAAATAGAAAAAAAAGACTATACTGCCCAAAGTGGTTTGACGACCAAGACTGCGGTTTATTGCCGGTGCCAGGGAAACGCACTTAACAAACAGATTGTACCGTAAGGGATAGCTTGTACGGACCCCCTCCACCCGGGGGGGTGCTCCCTTATATGGGTTATATCGGTATGTGCGGCCCAAAAGGTATGGCTTTTCAGCCGTTTTGGTCTGAAATAGGGTATCGATTTTGACCATTTTGGTCTTACATAGGGTATGGTTTGTGCCCTCTAGTCTTGAATTGGGTATGTGTTTTAGAAGAAGCTACTTCTTCATCATTCAGTTTTGTATCCTACTTAATAAAAGCATGTAAACCGCGGTATTGCCTTTAACACTGATTGGTCTGAACTAGAATAGTGCATGGCTAATTTTGAATAGCTTGCATACAGGCTCTTCATTTGGGAAATTCGGAGAGGTTGGCACTCGGCAAATGCTACGGGATTGTAGCTTTTGACCGTGCGTCATTAATCGACGCAAAAATCCTCTCCGTGTTGCCCAAATAAAGAGCCTGTATACAGGCTAAATTTTGAACGCCTGATTCAACCATTTCTCCAAACTGAAATGTGAATATTTGATGCCATAAATTACTATCCGCAAAGAAAAATGATTGCTTGAAAGAGACGAGAAGAATCTAATATTTTGAGCATTGACAGGAGGTCATAAAAATCAAGTGAGTCAAGCAAAATCGGAAATACATGCGATTTTCACGAACTTTCGACAAAGTAAAAGTTCTGATGGTCCACTAAATCAATCAAATTCGACATAAGTGCTAGAACGTTTTACGGGAAATTATTTCCAGCTTGAATACATCTTAACAAAAGCAATGTCATGGTAACCTGGAACCCTCGCTTCTTTAAAAGACAGCGCGTGATAGTGATTTATGACGTTCGAAAACATACAAGCAAGCAAAATCGGAAATACATGCGATTTTCACGAACTTTCGACAAAGTAAAAGTTCTGATGGTCCACTAAATCAATCAAATTCGACATAAGTGCTAGAACGTTTTACGGGAAATTATTTCCAGCTTGAATACATCTTAACAAAAGCAATGTCATGGTAACCTGGAACCCTTGCTTCTTTAAAAGACAGCGCGTGATAGTGATTTATGACGTTCGAAAACAGCACGATCGAAAGATGCTTCACAGTGCTTTCCGATAGCACAAAACACAAATTGCGGAAAGATGTTTGAATATCGATCTTTCTACTCAACAGTGCGCCCACGTGCAACATTTCTCGCGGCGATTTTTCAATTTCTTTTAAAACCATTTTGTTCTTCTGGTGTTGGGCATGTGGGCAAAAACGAGCAGTGGTTTTTAGTAGGAATTATGGCAAATCATTTCTCTGGCTTACAAGGGCCTTACTAAGCAAGCATAACTTCAAAGCGCGCCACACTTAAGTTAGGTTTAATTACAAAGACGCAAGTCCTGTCACTTATCAAATTTTGGCATCTCTTTACCTACAGCGAATGGCTTTTTTTTATCTCCTTAATAAAGTGACCACACAGCCCTCAGGCGAACCTTACAGAGCACTCTGCCATTCACTCAGATGTTAATTTGTTTTCCATTCGTTTTAATTCGCATAAGAAAAATCGCTTGTGGGGTTCGATGCCACCCCGAGAGAGAAGGCGTTTAATAGACCTTTGAACAAGTTGTTTTGGGTCGGTGAGGTGATCCAGCTTTGTGGGTTTACCGCAGCACTCTTACAGTTTCATTTAATGTATTTCTCAGAGCAATGCAATGAATCAAATTGGCAGACGTCCAGGGCAACATTGTAGCAGAATTGATTGACGAAGAAAGGTTTCGGTTTTGGCTACATTTCTAGTTGTCCACAACAGAGTAAGCGTGCCGAGACGTATTGGTCAACCTCGAGATTTCACTTTTCCGGTTGGTTCGAAACAAACCTGAAAGCAATCATCTGGATGCGAAACAGCACTGGAAAGCTTGAAACCCCGTTTCTTGGGCAGAGTTTAACAATAATGCGGTAATCAACAGCCTATATTAAACCAGACTCACTGGGGGGCTGCAAAGGAAAAAAAATCAGCCTCGTGTTCTAGATAATTGCGAAGTTAGACAAAGCCTGCTGAAGGTGAGAGTTTATTTTATTTTGTTTTTCTTTTCAAGACCTCCTTCAAAGCTTTACCGGTCATCGGAACTGAAAACAATGAGGCCAAGTGAAGAACCCTTCTGGTATAATACGTTTTTACAAACACAAGCAGCCCTGAATTCTCTAGAAAACGTAGGTTGGACAAGAGCATAGTGACTAAACAACGATGCTTTTTGCTAAGGCAGTTCAGCATTGAGCGGTGAATTTTATATTCAAAACTGAGACTCTGGACGTGATGTTGGTTTTTTTAATGAATTATCTGCAAATTAGTGCAACTAAAGAAAAAAATCATATATATTCTCGAATACTGTCAAATTGGATCTTTCCCGGATTTTGTATCGGTTTTCCTACAAGTAAAAAAACCGTTCTAATTTGTTTTCGTTTTAATATATTTCAATTTTTTGTAAGGCTGCATCATATACAGTTTCAAGAACATTTAAAGGAAGACATATCGACGGAATCGATAGAAAACAAACCCCTTTCGCTTTATACGCAACCTCAAATTAATGATCTTACGACGCAAAGCAAAAAAGCACATTTTGCAAGGTTAAAGAAACCTACCAGTGCAATTAATAAAATTAACGAGGAAGGGAGCCTTCGGTGGAAAATACGAATCTTATGATTTTGAAATTTCTCCTTTAGATATTCTCCAGAGATTCGTCGTTATGTATATAAAATGCACGGTAATATTGTACACATTTTTTTCACTCATTTCTTGTACAGTCAGTTAATGGCAGAGTAAACTTTTACACCAAACTATCGAAATTTGCGTAGCTGCATAACTTGTTGACACTCGCCATCTTACGCATATACAAAATGTATCATCTACAAATTCAATTTAATCACAACCGCAGAGATTTTGGACGAGACCTCTCAATACCTTTTGGTTTTCACACAAGCATATCGAAAATAAAAGTGGGTATAAAATGACCGAACCTCACACAAAAATAATTCGTTACATGAATGTTTCAGTTTCGCAAAGAAAAAAGCTCTTATTTTGTTTCCATAGTAACAAGCAACAAACACAGTATCGCTCAACATGTGCACCTGTTGGCGCGATTGTTTGGCACAACATTGCGGGAGAGCTGCTATCTGCGAACCGCGTCACAAAGCCGAATGAGTAAGGCATAAATGACAATAATTAATGCTCCCCATTGCAGCCAGTTCATTATATTGACAAAGCGTCCAAAGTACTTTCCCTTGGAAGGCTAGGCGAATAAAACGCGGGACTAAATAGTCGGAAATGCAGTACACCATTGGCGTGAATGGTGAGTTTTTACACACAATTAACATCTGTGACTAATGGGAGCTTCAGTAAATGGAAAAATAATTGTCTCTTTCTACGCAAAAAAGTCGTTTCGAAAGCTAGGATGCGCACGTTTAAAGAAACCTCCTCCATTTTCATAGCAACTAAAATGAAAACAAAGCGAAACAGTCGTCACGTAACGGTAAAGAATACTGAAGCGAAAACAAACTCGGTCACCCGCGTTCACTTTTAGCACAGTCTCACCTTGGGTTCAAATTACGCCAATTTTGAAGCAGACTTCATTGATTTGACAAGTCGAATGCAGCGCTTTTAATTGCCTTTATTTGACGAACAAGGTAAGGTGATACCATAAACAAGAAGGCAAAAGCGAAGTCCAATATTAAATTGTTGAATCGCAAGCGTACTTAACCAAAACTTACTGAGATTCAGAAGAAATGGGATTTTGTCTCCAGACTTGCAATACAAGCAAAACAGTCCTCCTATCGTCAGCTTTATGATAGTAATATATTTATTCTGATAAAAGGAAATTATTTCTCCTCGACAGGGTGAAGAACAGCGTCAAATACGAACGGAAGGTATGAGTGTTGGACGACACTGGGCGAACAATGGAAAACACAGCTGAGAATTACCGAAGATTTCCGCCAAGAAGTAAATTCAACGACGAGGAATCTACGGCAGTTTTGCGGTTAATTGTAGAGCAGGAACGCCTTCTTAAAAATCCTGCTAACCCCGTGCTCAATATTACCAGCGACAAGCTCAAGAGGCTGCCACCTCTGGGAAGAAAACTGGAAGACCATGCTCCACTGAACAACTCCGCTTTCGAACCTCACCGAACGCAACGAAGGCCAAAGTCAGACGAGGACATCGTCCTCAACAGGCCAACACTTTTGAAAGGCAAAGATCTTAGAGGTATTGAAGAACCAACGGCACTGGGACGGCCCAAAGTTCCCGAAATTTACTGCACGCCAAAAATTGCGCGGCCTCGAGAACGCGAGAGGCCTCGCGCGTCCTACGGTAGAAACTCTCAGATTCGAAGCAACAGCACTGAACCTCACGCGCAGGTGACAAATGACTATCAAAGCTTTTTATCGGAAGAGTTACCACTGAACAGACCGTCGAATCCGACACTGTTAGAATACACAGATGACTTGATGAATCACGGAAATGCATCGCGAACTATAAAAGGTGATAGTTTTGGTTACGAAAGCGACGAAGATCAACTGAACTTTGTAGAGCCGTACGCATCCTACATTAACTGACCGCAGCACTGGCTTAGAATAAAAGCGAGCTCCTTCGAGATGACAGCCTGACGTGAGTCAGTGATAAGTGGCTATAAATGAACTTGATGACAGGGCATGAGAGTTGGTGAGAGGACACGAGATTGAAAGTTTCACAAGTTTGAATGATTCGAGCTGGATTGCATCTAGATGAATATAAGCGTGGTGAAGCATGCAAGAGGGCGAGTGTCCGGCAAAGAGAAACACGGCGGTACCGCATATTAAAATGAAAGAAATCCTCGCTATCAAACACAATTAAGAGAGTGAGTAGTCACACGATCTTTCCTCGACTACCGCTTTTTCTTATCGGTTGACAACGTTTTATCTACAGAAGAAAAATACCCAATAATATTCAAGGGAACTGTAGACCAAAGAGCTTTTCAGCTCCATTTTCCGTAATTTGAGCCCTACAAGCTGCGAGAAAATCACCATCAAGCCACAAAAGACAAATTTTCGATAAAACACGTATACAAAAGCCAGCTGGAGTTTCACAATCTTGTCAAAGATACGAGGACTTTTAAAACACGCAGCCACATTTAGTGCAATGAAGTATATTTTTATACGTCCTTAAGAATACAGTTAATGCAATAAAACACATTTCTTCAGAACTAAAGACCTCCAAACACGGTCCAGGACAAGACATTTATTACTGAAACGAAAAGTAAAAATAACTCCATCCGCCCGCGATATTGGTGCTACTCGAGTATGTAAAACGACAAGTTTCAGGTGTTTATAGCTTTTGGAAGCTATTCAGCAGTTAGTGACAGTACTTCCTCAAAGCTAATATCTTTCTGGCGATAAGTCAAAGCACTAACACAGTTCTTGTGGCTTTTTCACTGAGTGCAGTTGGGGATTCTACCAAATATCTTCAGATCTAAAGTTTTAACTTCGATTTGCCACAAAAAAAAATAAATCTGCCTATCGATCAGATCGTTTACCTGACGCAATATTACAAAGAATAGACTAGAGAATGAAATAGCATTATCTGAGAATCAGCAAGCATCGCAGAACAATATTATTGAGCTGCTGAGGAATTAAAGTAAAATTTTGTTAGACGAAAGTCTGTTAAAAAGGACTTAAAGGCATTTTCTTTCCCATCCCAGCTATATGTCATCGAGATTCAAAAACATTTATTGTAGAAACTGTAAAAAATTTATTTCAGTATGTAAATTAAACAACTGAAATTCATTAATGCAAAACATTAGAACTCGACGGAAAAGAGAAATAAAGATGAAATTTTATGCCAGAGTTTCTTTGTCCCTAACATGTTAAATTTTCTTGCAAAGTTTGAAATATCTCATTTGAGTCAGCACTTTTTGACGATATGAAGTGTAAATGTTTTTTTTTTTTTGGTAATTAAAAACAATGGATTAATACCCAGAGAACTGCAGTTCAAACATTTTCGATGTGAATGAATCTGTGAATTGAGTCAGACTAACCGAAACCTACGAAATTCGTAACGTGCGGCTATTCCAATATAATTTTCCCGGCGGAAGCCCTGTTTCTCGCGCGATAGCGGTGCTGAACGGGGACGATCAAACGTTACCATTCAAATGAAAGCTACTGAGCAGTATTTTCCTGTGGTGCTACTTATACTGCATAAACGATAGATATAGCTAATAAATACGTGGACGAAATTCTAAAGAGTGAGCATTCAAACGAAAGCCACATGACGTACTTCCGTGCGGTTCTGTTTATTATCTATCCGCAAAAGGTGATGCCGTTAAGGTGGCGAAATCGTAAGAAGTGGCCACTGATTCAAATGAAGGTTATGGAGCTGCACTTAACTGTGGGAATATTAGTCATTCCGTACAAGGTGACTCCAGCCTTTCACTTCGTGGGCAGAAATTTGACCACTTAAATATCACAGCAGCCGAGGTGTTCACGTTTTCGAGTCGGAGGACGTAATCGTTTAGTGCGACCGTTCAAATAGATGGTATGGAGAAGAACTCTGCGGATGCTGCATATTATGCTGTATCCTGCGACTAGGCTCTATGATTTTCGTTTCGATAGTAAACCTTTCCCGCAGGAATGGCGAAACTTAGCGAGTGCCGACATAAGAGCGATGCTACAACTGGGCCTGTGATCGCAGGTTATAGAAGCTGTGGATGAAATCCCAATGAAAGTAGGGTGCCTTTTTGTGTGTAACAGTGTACCAAAGGTAGGCAGGTTTTTTGGTCCTGCGAGGTGAAATGCTGAAGTGTGACAATTTGAATGAGAGCTACTGGACGGCATTTTACTGTGGTACTGCCACGATGCTGTACGAGGCTGTCGTAACTTTTAAGTCTGTGGATGAAATCTTTATGTTTGACAATTCAAATGAGAGTGGCTACTTAGTACAGTAATACTTTCCTGTAGTGCTGTAATGATGCTGCGATGCTATGTTGTGTATATTATGTCTGTCTTAATCCTTCTTTTAATTCAAAGGGGTCTTTAGATTTGAGTACGAGTACGAGATCCAGTATACGAGTACGACTTTCAAATTTCAAACCAGTCACCTCCACAAAACCCTCAGTCTTCCTTATTACTTAATAGCAGATAAGGAGATTGTAGAAACAAGACTTGTGTGCGGAGTGATGATTAGCCCGCTAACCAGATTTGAAAAGTCGTTAGAACTCGTCCTCAATCTCGTTCTCGTAGACAAATTAAAAGGTCCCTAATATATTTTTTTTACCAAGAGCGCTTTGACCATGAACTAAATTTAGCCGGCTATAAAACTTATGAGCATCTTTTAAACGTTTTCTTAGTTGAGTAAAAACCACGCGCTTTAAGAAGTATGCGTGACATTGCACAGTAGAATTAATTTCATTAAAGATGGCCGCGCCGTCTTTTCATCCAAAGTCTAAACGGTCCGTTTTAAACGAGCACGATTTCCTAGATCTTTTGCGGATATTTAGCAACACTTTATAAAGCAAATTAGCAAGCTTAAAAACAGCTGCTCCAGCGTCAATTTACCCAATCCATTGTTCTGTTCTCTCTAAAACAAACAGTTCACCCCCAAACACTGACTTAGCACATCACATACAGCGAAGCAAATTAAAGCTGTTTAAACGATAAAATGACAATCTAATCTCAGCTTTTTTGCAGCGAAAGAAATCAAAGATTGGATTCGTTTTAAAGAGATAATAAATGCAGAGGAGGAGAAAAATGCCCAGCACTTTATTCCTGCGAACTTGGTGCGAGCAGATTTTCACTGTTTAATTCATTTTACTAAAAACGTAAAAGCTTTTAACTTTTTCAGAAATTCGTAAACGACCCCAGCAAAAGAGAAAAGCACATTAATTTAACCCTTTCTCGCCGGGTTTACCAAATATCAGTCGAAATAGATCGATGCTTTGAAAATCTACAGCTTTCTCAACTCCCGCACTGTGGTTGAAATGAACCATTTTTATTTGTAAATGATCAGTTGTTTACACTTCACCACCCCGTAAACTGGCCAAAACTCCCAATTTTCATAAAATATGAGCGTTTATTCTGTTGCAAAACCAAAAAAAAACACTATCGGACAGCACAAAAGATACGCAAATTTGTCTTGAAGTTTTTAAAACAAAAATTCCTCTTGAAGCCATCTGTTCCACATTTTCCTGCTCACTTCTTTAGCGCGACGTGGATAACGCTATTTGATTTCAGTTGCTCTCACTGTCTGCAACTTTCGCTTTTGTGACCCAAAGGAATTCTAGGAAATTCTTGCATAATTTGACTTCCTACCCCCCGGAAATCGAAAAAACGCACAAAACGTGCGTCGGGAAAGGGTTGAATTCGAAATTATTTTATTTTTTATTTATTTTATTTTGTCACACAAAAGGAGTTAGACCATGAGACATGATATAACATGATGTATACTAGAAAATGACGAAAAATTAGCAAGAATATCTACAGGAGGTTTGCAGCAAGTCTATAGCTATATAGCGACACAAATGACAATCACAGCGTGGTTAGTGAAAAAAACAAAAGGAGCTAATGAGATCTTTTCTTTATGTCCACCAACATGGCGTGGACAAAGTGGACCTCAGAAACTTCTTACCAGCACAGCGGTAGTTCACGTTAATTCCTAAAGGACTTTTTTTTCTGTTTTTCCCTTTCCGTATCTGTTTTTTTTTTCTGAGTTGGGGGGGGGGGGGGGGGGCTTTGCTTTTTTACCAAGTGGCTTTCAATCAATCAATCAATCAATCAATCAACTTTATTTAAACACGGTAAATGGCTCAGCAAGCTGGTTTTCAGACATGCCGTGTGATAATTACAATTTATAAAAATTAAGACTAGTGATTAACTAACAATACAATATAACAGCAAGAAATAAGTATTAGAAATAAGATAAAAACATGATAAAAGTTATATCCTAAGATATGGCGAGTTTAAAGCTAGTAAGATCCCCCATCTCACGTGTTTCATTTGACAGTTGGTTCCAAGCCATTGCACCCCGATAAGAAAATGAGCGCTTAAGAAAATTTGTTTTAGTCTTTAACAATCATTTTAGCTTCCGTAACATGACATTATTTATCACGAGTCAATTTCTCTTAACCACAAGGACCGCGCACGAGGTTTGCAACTGGGGGGAGGGGGGAGGGGGGCTCGCTTCGAACGTGTTAGCGTGAGTCAACTAGGGGGGTCTGGGGCAAATTAAAGTCCCCTGAAATGGATGCAAATGCATTTAAAACTAACATGATGTGGTGAAACGTGTATACTTGCAGCAACAAAAAAGAGGTATTTCAAAACAAGAATAATCAGTTTTCGGTAAAACGTCAAATAGAAAACTAACTTCGATTATTTTTAGTATTACTTCCTTTTTACTGTTGAAAAGTGGGGGAGGGGGGAAGCCCCCCCCCCCCCCCTCAACCCCTCCCCCTGCGCGGTGCCTGAACCAAACTGACCGGCACACGACGGAAAAATCTCTCCTCACAAGTAGCAAAGACGTTATTATCATTTGGATCAGGTAAAACAAACCTTCTTCACCTTGAACGTAAATATGAGCTTTATTACCAGATTAGCAATCGCTTCAGTAGTTTAACGTAACAGATTGTATCTCTCAGCCCTTGTAAAGTCGTTTTATTCATATCATACGAAGCCAAAACGTTACGGTAACATCCCGGGGTGGGGATTACTTAACCCATGTTTGGGTATTGGGGTGCCCTGGAGGTTTGAAACCCTGACCCCTGCTTAGGACACCTTCTATTTTAAAAACGATAGCGCTAATATCTAGTCTCGAAATTGATGTAATGTTGACTGATCACCTGCTATGTAAAACCAGATAAACGTCTGGGATTTCGGATTGCTTACAATACTCGACGACAGTACTGCAGCCATACCCTGTCTGAGACAGACTCGCTTAAAATTATATACCATGTTCAGGGCAGAGGGGCCAAAAAACCATTAACTATCCAGCGGCACGTCTCCGTATGGGCAATGATAGGGAAGTACCCACCCGGGGGTAACATGTACAACATAATGCAGTTCAGCTTGAATCAATATGCGGAAGTCAGCAGCTGGAATTCTCTCGCTAAATGACACCATGCAAGCTACAACTCTAAATTGAGAAATTTTGTTTGCTTTTAACACTACTGCCAGCGCTAATGGCATGAAGGGAAACCGTTGCTAAGTATCACTGAAGAAGATGTAAACGCAGATAGCAGGAAACAGGGAAAATTATTTTATTCGGCGATTTAAGTTTATCTGATGAGGAAAAACAAACCAATCTTCTATTTAGTAACGCTAACTTGTTTCTGTGGGGAAGGCAGAGGGAGCGCCTCAGAGGGGAGGAGAGAGGAAGCTCTTGATTCATTTCACACCTGTTTAAACCTGTTTTCCAGTTAAAGGCGAGTTGTCGACTACAACACCAGCAAAATATATTGTCACCAAAAAGGTTTGATTTGATAAACTCGTTTTCAACTTTCGTTTGCCAGGTTGGGTAAAGAGCAGACAGTTCGCTTTCTTTTTGGGACGTTTCTCGATTTATCACTCGAAGAAGCAGAGCTGCTATCTTCTGCTTCCAGTTCAGGAATAGTAAACAAACAAGGAAACACATTCCGCGAGGTATCTTCACTTCCTTCGGCAGATTTTCGGCTTTTCTTGGAGCGCCTAAACATCTTCCTTTGCGCACTTTCTTTCGACAGAGCTGAGTTGTTTCGGCCACCAACTGAAGTTAACACAGACCAGTCATAACTGGCTCTTTTTTCTTGAGATTTCTCCCCATTTCTTTTGGCATTTGTCGCTGGTGGTAGACGAATAGCTTTGGGAAAAGCTGACTTCTCGTCCTCTGTAATTTTGAGAATTTCTATACAATCAATGCTATTTTCTGTTCCCTCCAAAGTCAATTTACCATTATTTGAGATTTTTTCACTTGATTTAGCCCTTCCGTTTTCTTTTTCTTTCTCCAGTGGGCGGCTAAAAGCTTTATGAAAAGTTAACTTCTCATACTTTGAAAGTTCCATACTTTCTCTGGAATCACTGTTTTCTTTTTTTGGTCAAAGCAATATGAGGGTTTGTCGCCTCCTTCAAAATTATAATTATTCTTTTTTTCTTTAGAAGATCTTGCACTCAAGATATCTCCGTTCTCTTTACAGTTCTTCCCATCCAAACCGAAGTTCAAGAAAACAACTCCTTTTGCGCTTAACACACGCATCTTCTCCTTTTCAGATTTCAACAACAGCGACGTCCATCTTTTCCTGGCGTCTTCAGCAACGTCTTGCTCGTTTTTCGCATAAAGCCACGCATCACCCCATCGCCGACACTCCCTCTTCGATGCGGATTTACACGTTTCATGGAAGCGTTGTGCATCGTCCTCGCCTGTGCAAGGAAATTCAGTTAAGCTTGAATTCCTTGAAAACTTTCTAACAGAACCATAACTTGCAATTTGTCCTTTACTTGTTTTCCTGTGCGGGCGGTAATTTTTCTGGACGGTGGGATCGAAAGCCAACGACGCGGACGCACCAAAGAATTTTTCATTTACTGGTAGCTTCGCGATAACCTCTTCCAGCGATTTCTTAGAATTGTGTCTTTCATAAAATGAGATAAATGAATTTCTCTGGCGGAGTTGTTTCTCGCGTTCAAATCGAAGCCTGTCGCGCTGTAAGTTGTTCAGTTCCCCGATCACTTTCTTCTGCTCTTCAGCGTGGTGAAGAGATCTTCTCGCCCTTTTTCGTTCTAAGTCAGTTCTTAGTTTTCGAAACTTCTCCTCTTCCGCAAAACTTTTCATGTCCAGCCATTCTGTTGCATCTTGTTTCTGTCGGCAGTCGGCTCCCGAATCAAGCAACGGCTCGCGAGTAACTGATTCCATTTTATAGCTTCACTGACACGCAGGTATTAAAATCCATGTAAAGGATTAATTTGCCGACAAGATCGGTGTTTGAAACAACCAAACTTCAAACAACTTGTTGACATTGACATTATTATCTTTCAACTGCTCGCGTTATTAAAAACTTAGGCTTTTAACTACACGTGTTTACTCGCTGTTACCACGGAGCACGCCGAACAAACACAACGTTTGGCGTTTGCATAGCACAACACGCAAACGCACCACCCTCGAGAATTCTAAACCATTGTTTGCACAACTCTATTAAACAAAAGGACTCTGACTGTTAAACAAAGCTTAAAAGAAGCGGAAACAATTAATTAGCGCTCAAGTGGGGTCATTAAAGCATACGGAGCTTTTTATCAACAAACGAGCAGCGGCCGTGCGCTTATATTAACATTAATGCACTTGTACAAAGCAAACAAGGTAAGTACTTCACCAAAGTATTTCTCAGTCAGCTCCCTATAAAATAGTCACAGTATAAGGATTTCATCTACAATCTCGACATTTCCATTCACCTGGTACAACATAATTCATGATCACAGCCCCACAGAAGCGCTCCCCTCAGTGGTTTTCGTTTGAATGGTCACACGTTAGGATTTCACCCACAGAATCCAAATTGCAAATTGCAACTGACGCAGAATAGAGGCTTAAGATGCACAAATGGAGTTTCTAGAGCCCAATCCTCAACCAAAACAAGTCCGCCTCCAAGACGGCGCTCGCTACGACCAGCAGTTTTAGGCCGGATAGAATGAAGAACCCATGATATCGAAAGCCAAGTCATAAACAATTCTTGCAAACATTCCACCTCTAAGTGCCTTTAGATCAATTAGTTGCACAATTCACATGTTCGACAGCCGACGCTTGTATCAACTGGATAGCAAGGAAGGTTCTGTCCCTCTACTGACTTACATATTAAATTTCATTCTGGTGCAGTTGCATAAATTGCGTTCACAACTGCGAGGATCATTCTTCATTTGCTTTCATTTCCGCAGTTCATGTATGATTCATTTCATGTATCATTCATACTCATTTCTTTCACGGGAACATATGAACCCACAATTGACCTGCTCCCAACGTCAGTGACTTCATAGCTCAGTTGGTTAGAGCATCGCACCGGTAATCGCGAGGTCACGGGTTCAAACCCCGTTGAAGTCCTGAATTTTCTTTTTCAGGCTTCCTTTCGCAATTGCATAAATTGCGTTGACAACTGCGAGGATCATTCTTCATTTGATTTCATTTCCGCAGTTCATATATGATTCATTTCATATATCATTCATACTTATTTCAAAAATGTAAGAAAATTGGGGGCTCACTGAGATAAGTTTAGGAGATAAAGTGCGAACTTGAACACCCTTCTGAAAAGTGAGGAATTATCCGTCTTACGTTTTTAAACTAAAGACAGCTTCTACGGTTGTTACGGTGAAAATAGTGAAGATTTATATATGTTATTTATTTGTTATTATTTGCCACAAATCATTCAAATACTAATTTACAAATTTACAATTTGTAATCAGTTTCTCCTTAGAAATGTAGCGAGGAAGCCCAACAGAAGCTGGAAGGTTGTTAGCATTGGGTTCCTCCATCGATACAGTAGGTGCCATATATCAAAAGACGGGCGAGTTTAATATACTTTTCTGTTGATAAGGGATTTTTTCAGTGAAGTCCTAAAGCTAGAATATCTGGGGGATAGGGCCAGATCACGGGGTAGGGAATTCCAAACCTTAGGACCTTAATATTGGCACGTGCGACGAAACAACTTCAGATCATTCAGTCTTGAAAAGCTATTAGTCTGTCGTTTTCATATTATATGTCCGAAAACAAAGCCCGATAATTATCGTAGCGATTCTTTGTTAGCAGTTCTTAAGTACGTTTGTTTAACGGAGTGAAATGTTAAGCTATGTGCTAGTCGGCCTTTGTCGCTTTAGCCAGTCTAATTTACCGAGCAATCTTATTTTACTGAGTAAACGAAACGCGCCATTGATTCAACCTACAAAACATATTATTTAATAAACTAGCTTTAAGTGTTCTTGCGGACTTTCGCGGCGAAGAAAAGACCCTTAGCGAAAAAGAAAAACACAAACACGAAACAAGTAAACAAAACATCACAATGTTGAAATACGCTTTGTCCAATTATTCTCAGGTGATACAAAGGCACTGTGTACTTAACAGCCAATGGTTTTACTTAAACAATTGAGGCTTAATCTTCGTCTTGGCATCAAAAGTGCAAATGAGGTTCAATTAGACAGAACGATCTAAAGACTGAAGCTAATTTTCATATCAAGTCGTGTAATGTTTGTCGTTTATTACCAAAGCGTCAAAATTGTACTCTCTGGAACAGCGCTAGGTCGATCACGTACAAAAAAACTAACGCAGAACGTTCGACGAATTATTTTCTGGCAAAAGTTGCTTTCTGGTATTGAATGCACTTTCAGCGAACATCAGTCACTAAGTTTTACATCCGAAGCTAGCAACCGACGACAACGTAAACACCAGAAGGACAGCCTTTTAACCACTGCGAAAACATGCGGTCCCGCCGCACGTGTGAAAACTGAAACTTCAACATTTAAACCCAACTTCTTGAGTAAGAGACGTCATGGGAAAGACTATTTTATTTCATCAAGTGACCTTCTGACATGATCACATTTCCTGGAAAATGATCACTTTGAACAGGCGGGTATCCAAGCAAAATGCTTTGTTGAATCCACGAAAGTACAAGCAGCACAGCGATATTGTTACGTTGGAAAAGGTTGTTAACTGTTTAGATTCAACTAGTGAAAAGATGGCCGCAATCAACTTGAAAAAAGCGGCGATTTTGGAGTCGTTGCACCAAGCCAGTCGACATGAATTTATCGCAAGAGAAGAGGCAAGAGATTCGCTCTTGGATTTGAAGTCCGTGAGAAAAAGTCTTCAAACACAATTAAAAACAGATGGATGCAACAAATCGTGTTGCGCAGAGAGAAGGGAGCTTTCAACAAGAAAACGCAGTGGCTCTGATCGAGCTCGATCGGCAGTGTCCTTGGGAAGATCGTCAAGGGAATCTTCTCGCTCCCGCTTAGCTGTCAACAGAACAGAAACGGAAAGAAATTATAGCGCAAAGGACACATCAAGACCATCCCAGGGAAACAAAATTTACAGTCGCAAAAATGTGCAAAGTACTTACGCCGACACATGAAAAATGTTGAAAGTAACGTCAGAGAAACCACAGAACTCGATTTTAACGAACAGTTGGGGAAGAATTTATCGAGGACTGGTATAAAAGTAGACGTCGAACCTCCCGCAACCCAAAGAGATGAAAGCAAATTGGATTCGGAGAATTCTAAAGAAACTCTGAAAATGTTTTTTGACTGTAAAAAGAGAGTAAATAGCGCAAGAAGCAACACAAAATTTTCTCTGGAAAGTATATCATCCAAAGAAAAAGACGTTTTGAACAGTCTCACGGATCCACAATTGAAAGAATCGCTGCAAAATATAATAACACGCCGCAGAAGTAGTGTGCGTTTTGTGAAAAGTGACTCTGGATACGACGTGGTTAATCTCGAAAAAACAATCAGGGAACAAGAAGAACAAGATCCTGAGCAGTATGATGACCAACAAAATTTGGCTGAAAGCGAAAGTGCTGTTGAAGACGCCCTCAACAGCGACACGAACCGAAGTGAGAAATCGGCGTCCAGTCGGCGGGTTTCGGTAAGTCGTCAGCGCTTGCCGAGCGCCACGTGGCCAACTTCGGGGAGTTTCCCGACAGGCGAAGCCTCATCCCAACCACGTACGCAGCTTTCGCGGGAGATGGGACGACATGAAGTGGACTCCTCTCCAATGCACAGGGCGTCTTCTGTAAGGTCTTGTCTAAGTGCTGCTTCTCTAAGGAGTTTCAGCTCTCCAATCCTAAGAAAGCGAAAACCCGAGCTTGAAACAAGAGTGATTCGACCTGCTACATCGAGGGGTTACGTACCTAACCTAACAAACAGAAGGACCTCACCTGCTACATCGAGGGGTTACGTACCTAACCTAACAAACAGTAGGACCTCACGGAATCAATCGGTCATGTCTTCTCCAGGAATTTTAATGCAAAAGGAACAAGCTAAGAATTTGACGGAGGTGAAGATGATCCGCGAGTTTCTTCTCATGTACGCGAAAGTCACGACGAAAAAACTACACGTAGACAACAAGCGCCAACCCGTCCGCATGATGAGCCAGACACCTGAGTTGGTTATAAAGAGCGCTATTGGTCAATTCCTAACGCGCGCTTTTCCCTCCGGAGAATCTCAGGAATGGAAAGGACTTACAGCCATGTCGAAAAAGGAACGCTATGAGGAGCAACAGCGCTCCAAGCTGTTGAGGATAAAGATTTGTATGGAACATTTAGCCGCTGTGGCTTGATGTTAGAGAAGGGTGCAAGAGTTATCACGAAAATGGTAAATGCATCTCTGTCTACTGCACACTTTCCTTCCGAGTGGAAGGAAGCGATCGTAAACCCTTTGCTAAAAAAAGGGCGCCAAGGACTCTGCTCACAAAAACTTGCGACCAGTCAGTAATCTATTATTTGTATCCAAGATTACCGAGAGGGCAGTATTTGACCAGGTGTACACCCACGTTACGTATAACGAACTATCTCCTGTATTGCAGTCGGCTTATAGGAAATCACACAGTACTGAGACGGCGCTGCTTAAAATAGTTAACGACATCCTGCTTGACATGAATCGCCAGCACGTGTCTCTGCTCGTACTGCTTGATTTAAGCGCAGCGTTTGACACAGTGGACCACACCATTCTCCTGCGGCGCCTAGAGACGTCATTTGGTGTCACAGGAGATGCTCTCAAGTAGTTCACCTCCTACTTGTCTGGCCGCTCTCAGCGTGTTGCGGTTAACGGGGAACTGTCAGACAGATCTCACCTATCATTCGGTGTTCCTCAGGGGTCATGTCTAGGACCGCTACTTTTTTCTGTCTATGCTAGTAAGCTGTTTGAAGTTATTAAGACCCATCTACCAAACGTCCATGCATATTCAGACGACACTCAACTTTACCTGTCGTTCAAGCCAGGCAGTTTTGAAAGTGAGACGGGGGCAAAGTGTGCTATGGAGCGGTGTATTAGGGCTGTGAGGGCGTGGATGGTTGAAGATAAGTTGAAGCTGAATGAAGAGAAGACTGAGTTCATGCTCATTGGAACTCGCCAGCAACTTAATAAAATCCGAACTGATAGTCTTTTAGTTGGTGACACGCCTATACCTTCAGTTACTGAAGCTAGGAATTTAGGTGTCTGGTTTGACTCTAATCTCCATTTTCACAACCACATAAGCAAGACATGCCAGTTAGCTTTCTTTTCATTGTACAACATTAGGCGTATCAGAAAATACCTCCCTTTTGAAGCTGCAAAGACTTTACTACAAGCTTTAGTCATAAGTCGTATGGATTATTGCAACTCGCTATTATTATGGTCTGCCAGCTATATATATTCATAAATTTGCAACGTGTACAAAATGCAGCTGCCAGGTTACTGACCAACACGCCGCGCTATGCGCACATCCCACCTGTCATGATAGAGCTTCATTGGTTGCCTGTTAAATTTAGAATTATTTTTAAGTTCAATTTAACAATTTTTAAAAGCTCTTCATGGTCTTGCACCAGCCTATCTCAGCAACCTTTTATCTTTTAAATACTCTAATTATAAATTTAAGATCAAATAATAATAATATTCTTGCCTGGCCCGCAGTAAAATCGGCCAAGACCAGTGGAGATAGAGCCTTCTCAGTTGCTGCTCCAGTTTTATGGAACGCCTTGCCGCCAAGCCTTAGGGCTATCGATAATCTTATCATATTCAAGAGAGAGCTCAAAACGCATCTTTTTAGGCAAGCGTATTTTATTAATGTTTAGATTTTATATTTCTGTGTGAGGTTATTTTTATTTCTTTAATTATAATATAATTAGCACTTTAGATATAGTTTTACATTTTTAGCATAGTTAATTTAATTTTAATGATATTTTATCGATTGTAATTGTAAAGTGCAATAGATCATATATTTTTAATGAATTTTGCGCTATATAAGTAACAAGTTTATTATTTATTATTTATTAGCTTTCAATTTAAAAATTAATAATAATATATCTATTTTATTTTGCATAATTAGCCATCCCATAAAATATTGAATCACTCCCAACACCCTTAAATTTCCAGTGACCTTCAATAAGTACAGGTGCATTTTTGTAGCAAACATAGCATTGAAAATTGGGCATCCCAGAAGCAATATGTCTTTCATAACATTTGCAAATTTAATGATGAGTTGAAGAATTTTCTCTTCGAGCTAAAACCTTTAATTGCTGGTTTGAAAGTGGAACCAGTGTCATACAAAACCCACCATCATCATAACCTCACATCAGTGAGACCCAGTATCTGTTCATGATCTCACATACAGTGATGACAACTCTTTCAAGGCATGTTTTGGGAGGAAAAAGAAAATTCCTCGGTGAATCTGGAGATTTTGCCATGAATCAGGAGACTCTAGAAAATGTCCAGGAAACATGAAATAATTATTGAAGACAAATTTTCGAATTATTTCACTTAAGAAAAGTAAGTGACACCACCAAAACTCATAGTTGGTGGTTAGTGGCTATTCCCTGGAGTGATTTAAGTTATTTAATTGCAAGCATATGCTTTAAAATTTATCATGTTTATGAATTTGCTCCTAATTGAGTTAGTCTTTAAATTAATAATAATCATTGATATTATTTCAAAGTTCTTTATTTCTGATCAGCAATTTTTCCATGACCAGGGTCTCTTTGATAACCCTGAGTGTGACTAACATTGGCTAGTACTAGCTCTAAAAACACAATGATGATTATGAGAACAAAAATGGCATCCTGTTGGTGTTATAACAGAAATTTGATGCCCAAGTTCTTTGTTATGCATGTGTGGTATTATAATTTGATGTTCTTGTCACAATAGCAACAATTCCTTGGTATAAATTATTTATTTTGCAAAACAAATGCAAGACAACTAACAGCTGGATTAAAATTTAAAATAAAAACTATTTACTCACCGGTTACTTCTGATAGTCATTCCTGGCTCAACATGTGAAAAGGGGAGGTGTTACACCAAGCAGCAAACAAGGAGCACTTCACTTCTGGTTCAGTTATACAAACATTGGTCATATCATCTTAACCTAAAAATGCAGTGGAATAGAATAAGGTAGTGGTATCATTTTGCTAAATGCTAAGGAAAAAATCAATTCTTTGAAACCAAATGATGGGGAGGGGCGAGTTCCTCCCCAACCTCACCATCTCCCTCCACACAACCCTCTCACCCCCCTGCCACCTCCCAACACCAGCCAGCACAAATGAATCGTTCTTTAATTATGCACCTATCAATGTTAGTGCCGGGGGAGGGGGGATACGGGATGAGGTGGGGACTTTTATTGACATTTCCTTCCCTGGGTGGGGAATTTTGACAAACTTTGAAGAGGATGTTGGCCCCAGGGTGGGGAATTTGATCAAACTTGAAAACTGAGATAATATTCATCAAAGACCCTTTCTTAAGCTTGGACTTTGCCATGGTAGAGTACACGATGTGATGCTGCCTTCTTGAAAACCAAAAGAGCAGAGCCTGGATGTCCTGGATATGAGTGACTTGCTATCATGAAAATACCCAAAAGTCCATGTGAGGCAGAACAAGATGGAGGAAAGAAAGGTAAGGAAAAATTTGCCCAATCTGTTGTTACTATAAACCATCAGTTTCTTTCGGTGTTCTTTCATTGTGTTGTTAAAAGAAAAAAATTAAACTGAGATTTTTAAACCTGGAGTGTTTGTATTGTTTAAGCATTTAACTGGTCAGCCTCTTGGATCTCAATCCCCACAGTAGGGAACTTTGAACTCAAAACTTTACCACAAGGGTGGGGAGGTTTAACTCAAAATTTGTGTTTTGAATCCCCACCCCATCCCATACCTCCCCCCCCCCCCAAAAAAAAAACTGTACATTCATCCACAAAATTTATTTATTTATTTGTTTATTTATTACAATCCATGGTTAAAAAGCCAAAGGATAATCCGTAAAGGAGCCCTAGACCCTGATATATAAACAGATTACCTATAAACAGGGCATATCTAATCGATTTTTCGATACTCAATAGAAATCGATCTTAATAACAACAACAAAACCAGCTTTATTACCAAACAAGACGCTTGGAGGCGTTCACGTGGCATGCGATGGTTGACGTATGGCTGCTTGTGTCAGTATGTGTTTAAACGTACAAATATTACAAAAAATCCACAAAATTGCAACCCAGTTCTTTTGCTGTCAATCAAAGGCTGAGGACAATGCAAAAACATTTCAAACATTTCCACAGTTGAAAACATAAAACGTGTCAATTTGCGTTGACGATGTAGAATAACAAGAGAACTCACTCGCAGGTTCGATTCATGAAACCACACGCAGAACCAAAGCAAACAAGCAAAAGCACGTGGCTAATTACCATATGAGACTACGATGACGACGAAACTGGCCAATTTACCATAGTTTGTTTTGATGGCATTGATGTAATCAATCGTAATTGATACTAATCAATCGATTAATATCAGAAATCAATAAAAATCAATCACTAGCTTCCTTGTGATTATTGATTTTGATCGATTTTTGTAATTAGCGATCAATTTTATTGATTTGTTCGACAATTGTAAAAAAAAAATAGACAAAGATCATGTCAATTCACTTTCATATTTTCTAGCATCTGCTTGATCCTAGCTAGATCCTCACAGAACTAAACAGCTGCCTGCATGTGTCCAAGTGACATCCCCTTAATACTAGTCTTTACGGAGCCCGCAAAGGGCCATCACAAATAATAATTATTTGACGAGTTATGTGACGAGTTACATGACGAGTTATGTTACGAGTTATTTGACGAGTTATGTGACGAGTTATTTGACGAGTTATGTGACGAGTTATGTGACGAGTTATGTGACAAGTTGTTTTAAGCAAAGAGCCCGGGTGCTAGTGGTGGACGGGACGACGGAGCGAAGTTGGCGGGCCGTTTGAACTAATCTACGGGCAGTCCCTCTTTCGCCGCTTAGTTCCTCGAGCGTGAGGCTAAAACAAAACCTGCGCGAGAAAAATCGTCCACTAAGGAACAGCTTTCACCATTTGTCTTACGCAGCTGATGGCTCACGTTTCGTTTCTATATTATCGATTTTCATCGATGTGTTAAAAAATTTGTGATTATCGATTTCTATCGATTATTATAACTAATCAATCGACAAATATCGAGTACTATCGATTAATCGATTATGCACATGTCATCGGCTTCCCCGTGGGGTCGACCCCCGGGCCTACCAGGGAGATATGACGGGGAATATAAGGAGATGTATGTGATTCTTTGCCCGAGGGTAGGGGAAAATCTTGACATTGTTTTACGATCAAAGATTAGGGGTGGGGGAATTCACAATTTTGAAAAGGATGTCACGGGGATTTTCAGCTGAGAGACACCTCACCCAGGGGGTTTTGTCTTGAGAGATTCCCCTACCCCCCCGGGGAAATTCTCAAGTTTGCTTGACTGATTTTACAATCCCCCTGGTTAGCCCGGGGGTCGACCCCACGGGGAAGCCAATGACATGTGCATTACACTTTCGATGATCGATTGCGATCGATTAGATACGCCCTGCCTATAAACTAAATAGATTCGCGAGAAATAGTAAATTCTAAGAATACATTAATTAAGGGGGAAAAGATCAAATACTTTTTAAACTCACTAAGAAATTTCCTAACTCTAGACTTAAAAATCTTTACATTATCAGAGCAACGAATATCTAGAGGTAGTTGATTCCACATATGCATGCCAGTTATGCGATGGAAAAAACAATACTTCAAGACATTAGTTGAAATTGAACTGGAAAACACCCATGCGTAACACGCATTCAACTGCAGAATACCCCACCACTCTCTCTGTACGACTATTGTTTTCCTCGGTCAGCGTTCTTTGAACGAAGACAAGACACGCTATGCAAATGAATGGTGGGGCATTCTGAATACCCCGGTCACATCATTAATTTACATACCATTGAATAATATTAGCGCCATTGTAATAGGCCTCGTTCTTCAAAAGCCTCCGACACATGTGATGAATAATGTGGCAGGGTATTCTGAAGTAAATGCTCCCATATGATGTTTCAAAGAAAACAAATCTTTACCTTCGGTCGGCCATGCGTTCGAATGTTCGCGCGATACGCTTTCTCGTGATGCATATTGGGAATCATGCACCAAGTAGGACGAGGGACTGGGGCTGAGCAGGTACAAAAATGGCGGATGAAGAAACGGCATGTGATGTTACTTGTGATGCTGTTCAACTGAATTGCGATTTCCTTGCTAGTTCCAAGGCCTTCATTTCAACAGTACAGTATATTAGAAGGTGGCGTTACGAGTAAGTATCATTTTGGAAGCAGTTGTATGAAATTCTTCTATGGATCAGAGAATATATATTCAATGCACTTCGTTACCTGGTCCCAGGATATCTTTTGACCCTTGCCTTAAGCGCGCTTTCTCGATGATACATTCTCGATCTCTGGCAAGAACCTTTAATCAGCTGTAGAATTTCAATGTAGTCTAGTATGCTTCATACTTGAAATGTTCTCATTGACAACTTGTTATTCTTTCTGGATGATGAAAGAGATCATACAGTAGCTTACAAAAGTATTTGCGCATGCTACAAACCAGCTGCAGTGGCAAACAATTTTTTGCCTTGGTGGTTATCATTTAATTTCTTATTAATTATAATTGTTTCTTGATATTATCATTGTCTGAAAAGCCAACAAATATTAACAAGCAATAAATTATATTATTGCTTTGCATTTATAGGACTTAAGCTACCTGTGAGTGAATGAGTGATGTTCAAAGGCAGAGTTTTGAGTATGTTTACCCGATCCTGTTTCGCAAGATCACACACCTTGCCCACGAGAATCTTACCCCATATACAAGCTAGTTGTTTCACTGGAAAGTTCCTTCCATGGAATAAAGCACTTCAGCTTAAAGGCACTCTGGACAAGAACACAAGATTGGTCTCGCTTGTTATACCATGTGCTTTTAACTCAGTATCACCAGTTGAGCTGGCTAAGGGCATCACAGCAGTAAAGAATGCTGATGGACAACTTGACTTGTACAGTCGCTTGAAGGATTCCCCAGGTATGACACAGGTGAACAGAATTACAATTTTGCATCGCATGGCAAGAATTTCAGCAAGTCCACCAGGCAAGAATTTCAGTTCAACAAAGAAGGCATTGAAAGAACATCAGCACATATTCCTTGATTTACTTAACGCTATTGCAGCTGATCTCGGCAAGTGCAAACCTCGTGATCTGGCCAGCATTGTGTGGGCCATGGGAAAGTTAAGGGAGAATGCCATTTGGTTTGTCACTGAATGCGAAAATGAAATCTTGAAGCGAGATGAGAACTCCTTCATGGCACCAGCAGTATGTCAACTGCTCAATGGCTTTGCATCATTGGGTTTTAAAACATCCCAGATTTTCAGTCGTGTTGAGCAAAGAGTTCTAGAAGGGAAACTGAACTTGAATGATTTTGAAAATCGAGGACTCGCTGGAATGTTGTGGTCCTTCACCAAAACTGAAAATGGGAGCATAGAGTTCTTCAGAAAAATCCAGGAGGAAATTTTACAGAGGGATGTAAAAAATTTCAGCAGTCTGCAACTAGCGCAATTTTTGTGGTCTTTTACTGAGAAGGGTATGCAGTTTGATGAACTATGTGAGGCCATTGAGCAGGAAATTCAAGAACGGCCACTGACAGATCAGACAAGGGATGTAATCAAATTGGTCCTGCGGTCTTTAGCAAAAGCAGGGTCACCTGAAAAAGACAACAGTGAATTGTTCAACAAATTAGGAGAAGAAGTGTTGGCACATGGTATTCATGATTTTGATACTGGGGAGCTTGCAATGTTAGTGTGGTCCTATGCTAAAATGTGCCCCAAGATGGATGCAATCTTTGACTTTGTGGAGGAGGAGATTAATCTCAGAGAAATCTCTGATTTTAGAAATCATGAATTGTCGCTTCTTCTTTGGTCATTTGCCAAGGCTGAATACTTCAGTGATGGTCTATTCGCAGCATGCCAAGAGGAAATCCTTTCCAGGAATCTCAGTTTGTTTAAAGCTGAACAGTTAAGCCAGTTAGCCTGGGCATTTGCACGATCAACGATCCCAAGTTCTGAGTTCTACAGTCGGGTTGAGAAGGAAGTTTTGGGTGACGTAGGCAAGTTCTCCGACAATGAGCTCTGCATGCTTGCTCGTGGATTTGCGCAAGCCTCAGCTGGCACACAGAAGCTGTTCAAGGAATTTGAGGAGGAGATCTTAGACAGGAACATCCTTAAAAACAAACCTGATTTTATACCAGAGTTAGCATGGGTGTTCACAAAGTGCAGCTATCAAGCTCCACTGCTGTTTGATGAAATAGAAAAAGCTTTAAAAAGTCAAGGCAGGTCTGCCTATAAAGGTCAGGAATTAAAAATTATAAATTCAGCCTTTTCTAAGGCAGGGAAAGAATTGCCTTTTCCAAAACACCAAAATGACAGAAGGCAGCTGGGTAAAAACAAAACAATGAAAGAAATTGCATTAGTAAAGGAAATTTTAAAATGAAGGAAACTGAAGTAAATTTACTCTGACCAATGACAACAGACGCAAACAGAACAATGAGCCAATCAGAATATAAAACAATAATCTTGCCGACACCAAGCACTGGAAAATGCACATACATGTAAGTCATGATTGGTTTTCAATGGTTTTGTTTCTCGTTGGATGAGAAAGTGACCTAAGTTTTCCTAACGTCACTGATAGAAACAAAGTAGAAACAAAGCAAATGCAAAGTTCTTTCAACACTCAATTGAAAATGACTCTTATTAATAAACCATCAGATTATTAAAATGCATTGTTTCAGAACATTTTCATGCCTGCCTCAGAAGTTTTAACAGTTTCAACCCTTGCCCCTCTAGAAATTCCAGTCTAGCTTCATAAAATAGAGATTCCATTGAAAAAAATGTTGGCAATATATTGATCATCTCTTCCCAGTTTATAGCTTCCATGGGGTAGATGCTGATATTTTCTGACACAACGATAACAGGCATTGTTCACACTAAAAAGTGAAGATGACTGTAAAATACATGTAATAATATCATTATTATTCTACAGAGTTCCAAGAGTAACATTAATTTTTGGATTCTTCTAGTAAATTATTTTATTCCTGAAAGTAGTAATGGCCCTTCCAAAAAGGAATGCCACCATCAAAAGTAACACCTGGTCTTGTTAGCTTACATGTAAGTTTACAGCCTGAATAAACTATCCTAAGTGTAGTTTATACATACCCCTTACTAACCGAGTTTGAGGTCCATACTGTAAGTTACGGACCAAGTTTTTTCCCATTGGTTTATGGCCCAAACACAAAGCATGCAGGCCATAAATTAATGGGAAAAAATGAGGATCCATAACTTACAGTACAGATCGAGAAAAACCGAGGTTACTAAGATATTCATTACATCTCTGAAGTTAATCCAGAGCACAGGAAAGAAAACTTGTTGGAGTCAAGTGGGCTGTACTGTAGAATATGGCCCATAAAATTGACCAATCAGCACACGTACTTAGTGAGAGATAGAATAGCCATCTCGTAGCCATCTGGCATTTCATAACACCGACACATTTCCATGTAAAGGAGACCCTCTTGCTCAAAACGAAGCATCATGAAATGATGCAAGTAACTTTCATTAAATGTACTCTTTTTCACTTAGTGTTTTTGTTGTTTTAATTTTGTTTCTCCATTTAACTTCATTAAAAACTGATAATATTAAATATAAACCATGGACTACCCTATGGGAATGCTTCAAGTCTGTAAGCCAAGTGAGGCTGATCTTTTTGTAATAATTTTATCAAAAAGTGAGTGCAAGGAGAGATGAAAGTAACAATTTTGGATCCTGACTGGCCGTCTAGTCAAAGATAATGACTTACACAAAGTGAATTCTGTAAGCTGTGAAATGTAGGAAATGGATATCGTATCTCTTTACTAGCTCGCGAAGTTTGTCATAGAAGTAGATATAAAGAGTTGGGGAAAGGTGTCCACCCAGCACTGTTTACGTGATAGCATATGTTCTGAAGCATCAATTGTTGAGGCATTGAATCCAATTAATATTCAAGGTAAAAGAGTTGCAGAATGGCATGAAAGAAGGTTGGAAGATCCAGAACTGTAAGTTAATAATTGCCTGCATTGTAATTTTTGAGGTTGCTTATTAAAATTCCAAGTGTCTTGATCAGTTTTTTAACTAATGGTGGATGTGTCTTGATCTGTATTTTCATTGGGTATCAAGATACATGCACCTGACTAAAATGGGGCACTGCAATTGGCTAATACCCCTATGAATAATTAATGAGTTTGAAAAGAGATTTTCATGAGCATCTGTGATGATCTCTTTACCTGTCAAGCCCGACTCACTTGTACTAATAAGCACACAGAAACAATGCATTGTGTTAGCTTATGAAACTGTTTATTGTGCTTTCACACTTAAGAGGTTACCTCTACAAACACAGCGTATGTCAACATTTTGTATAGTACTTAAATCTTTTAGTCATGAGCTGAGGAGATAAGTTGATGATAGCCAATTCCCTTTTATGCACCTTGTGCTTCCCATGCTTTTATTAAACAGACTATTCTACATGGCATTTTTTCATCTTAGTTTCTTAAAAAAACAATCATAACTAACCGTTTGTTTACAAAATATCCCTCAGAAGGTTAATATTAACCAAATATTAAATAATTTATCAGCCTCTGTGAAATATCAGCTTGCTTTTGCCATCCAGCCTTCTTGACTCCAAACTACTACTACTTCTTGACTCCAAACTTGTACATTGTTTTCTGTTTGTAGGTTTCTCCAGGACGCAGAACAGGACTTGGGAAATCAGGCTGTGGACAACAAAAAATGCACATCTGCTCAAGAAAGGTGTACTATTAAAAGTCAATTCAATCTAAAATTCTTAAGTCACTGGTATTTGTATTTTTATTTGTATTTGTATTTTCTCCATTTAGCATTAATTACAGAACTATTGATTACAGAGAATGAAATAATACTAAATAGGAGAGGGTACATAACATATAGCAGATGTTCTGCAATATTTAAATCTTTTGTTTTTCATTAATTAATGCAAGTAATGATCAAATCACAGGCTAAAAAATAAAAAATATATATCACAGAAACATCAAAGGTGTATTTAGGTCCCAAAGAGTAAAGGTTTGGTTACCAATCTCATCGCATTTCATTCCTCGGTGACACACAACGCAAAATATTATGTGTGTGCTTCTGCTGTATACATGTTTTTTGAAATACTGTAGTTGGCTACATGTATACTGGACCAGATCAATTGAAGCTTGGCCTTCACTACACGAGTCAAGGAATGGGCTTAGACAGTCTCAATAGAAAGTTGATGATCTAACCTGGTTAATAGCATCAGGATAATTCTGAGCTTCAAAACAGAATGCACCATACTTGGGATAACAGACCCCTCCCTTGCCAGGTGAACCATCCAGACCATTGCCAGTATAAAACTGTACTCCGGGCTGGTCAGTAAACACTGTCACCAGACGACCGCTGGAGGGATGATACACTCTGAAAGGTCAAAGGGCAGGATAATTAAGTATGTACACATTACATTAAAAAAAAATGGACACTGGCTTATTGCATGTTGCCAGTGTTAAATGGAGATTTCTAATGGGGAACACAAAGAGGGAGGTTGTGGTTTGGGGCAACTTACCTTCTACTTATATAAGTAGTGTTCATAGCTGCAATGATCACTCACATATTCATTAATAAAAATTATAGTTATTAACATGTAGTCAGATCACTTACTGTGCACAGTACTTCTTGCTCTCAGGAACACAGTAGTTGTGATCGTAGCCTCCAATCTTGTCTATATCTTGTCCTATTGGCTTAGGCTTCAAGAAGTCAAATGCACTATTTGGGCTTGAAACTGAGCACTTCTCACCTGATGATGCAGTTACGCAAATAAAAAAAAAGACGGATATTTTTTAAGCTTAATTGTGATTGGAATTCTAAGCACTTATGCAGGACCCAATCAAATAGTTTAATCACATTACTGGCACATGTTCAATCAAACCATTAAGCTTAAAGTGCACCTTTTTTGACTTTTAAATCTTTGCATCTGTTGGAAGTGCATTGCACCTTTTTAAACCAAATATTCACTTTTTATAAGCTGTGGAAGTTATGAAATCTAGCCATCATCTGTCCAACAATCGAGCTACATGTAGTAAGGGGCATGCATGGGTCTATTCCTTACTTGATGTCACAAACTGATTTACATGCATGTTTACAAAGACTTACATGTACCACGATGCAAATCAGTTTGAGGTGTCAAACCAGGAATAGACCCATGCCCCTTACCGTGGGGGAAATTATGGCTAGATTTCATAAATTTCACAGCCTATAAAAAAGTCAAGATTTGGTTTAAAAAGGTGCAATGAATTCCGAACACATGCAAAGATTAATTATTTACTAAGTGAAAAAATATTTGGGGTTAGGTGCTCCTTAATACTTGACTTACTGTTCTCTATATTTCTTGCAGTACTTTCACCACATCCTCAACTTGCCAGAATTTGTTTGAACATCAAGAGATCACTTTTGGTAATTACTTCCTTTATTCATTACACAGACATGTATGACCTGTTTGTTGACCAAACAGTGATTGATTATTATTAATATTCATTTGTTTAGCTGTTCAAGTACCTGTGGGTATCTGCACATCATTTGTGGGCAGGTAGGTGGGGGCTTTTATTTCAGCTATGTGATCCAAAACATCACGTTCCACCTGCAAACAAAAAGTTGAGATCACAGTCACCACTTAACATCACTATGTTGCCAGTGTGAATCAAGCAGGCTTCAAAAACAGTCCTTGAAAAATATTGGCTTTACTTCTCATTATATAGTTACTAAATTGACATGTTTTCCAACAGCTAATAAATTAACAATACTTCTCTTTCAAATAGGAAAAACTGTCCCTTTACCTGACCAGCCAAATTAAAGTAGGCATGATTAGTGAAGTTGACAATGGTCAGAGCTTTAGTTGTAGCTTTGTAATTGAGCTTGAACTCATTGTCATTGTTAAGTGTAAACGTAACCCGTGATGTCAGCTCTCCAGGATAGCCTTCGTCACCATCAGGGCTGACATGAGTAAACTTGACTTTGTTATTGCCCTTGACCTCACTTTTCCAGTTGTACTAAATGAACGGAAAAAATAGAGTTTAAAAACTGGTACTGTGTCTCTGGACTAATCAAGACTAATATTTTATCACTAAATGCAGTGGCAATAGAGTGCAAAAGTGTGGCATCACAAATAATATTAGAATTTTTGAAATTATGGGATTTGTTGAGATTTTCAGAAAGAGCAAGATGAAAAATGCTAAGTTGCCAAAAATCAGCATTTAAAGGCAAATTGGCTCTGAGATATTAGCACCGTTATGCTCTGCTGACTCCATACAAATCCTTCTAAATTTGACTCGGTTCATAACGTTATGAACTAAGTAAAATTTAGAAGGATTTGTATGGAATCACCAGAGCATAACGGTGCTACTATCTCACTCTAAAAGTGTAAGAAAATGCTGATTTTTGGCAAGTAGGTCTTTTTTAATATCTGAACAAATCCCATAATTTCACAAATTTAGCTTTTGTGACATCATCGCTTTAGTACTCTATGGGTAGTTTTTGTTGGCACTTTTTCAAGACCAAGGTGATGCTCGTCTTTGATGTTTTTGTACAGTGTAACTATGGAATATTTTTGCTTGACAGCAGTCGCAAAAATTAATACCTTTGTTTACCAAATAATCCATTCAAAGTAAATTTATGGTCATGGATAACAAAGACCAGATTTGCATATAACAATTCCCTCTGCATTATTCTCTTTGTTATCTCCTAGCTCTACTCAAGGTGATAAGCTTAATGCAGTGGTTGTGTGATAAGCTTAGATGACAAGCTGTATGTTATATTTGGTCCAGGCAATGCATTTTTTGCAACTTAAATCCATTTTCAAAATAATCCTTTGCAGTATATTATCCAAATCAAGATAGCACACAGAAATGAGGGTAATTATCCAAAAGAAAATGCAAAACAAAAGCATTTAACTGTAAAAATTTTTTTTTTCCATTTCCATTGAATTGGATTGCCTTCATTTCTGACATGACATACAAACAGTTCATTCAAATAACCAGCCAGCACCATTAATTTTCTGCAGCAAAAAAATCCAGTTTAATTTGGTGACAGCATGCTTATGATTAAAAACAAAAATTAACATAGTCATAAGACTGTTATGCTCTCAGCCCTTTATAATTAAGTATCTTTTGTGTTCAAATTTCATCTTTCTGAGTTTGTCTTTTGTTTGCTTTTCACTGTCGAGCCAAAATACCAAATTAAAAACAAAAATTAAGCTAAAAGTCAACATAGTCATAAGACTGTTATGCTCTCAGCCCTTTATAATTAAGTATCTTTTGTGTTCAAATTTCATCTTTCTGAGTTTGTCTTTTGTTTGCTTTTCACTGTCGAGCCAAAATACCAAATTAAAAACAAAAATTAAGCTAAAAGTCAACATAGTCATAAGACTGTTATGCTCTCAGCCCTTTATAATTAAGTATCTTTTGTCTTCAAATTTCATCTTTCTGAGTTTGTCTTTTGTTTGCTTTTCACTGTTGAGCCAAAATACCAAATTTGTGGTGTTCAGATGTGATGAACAAGTCTGCACGTTGTATAGAAAGGGTCTGCCACACAAATGGAAAAAATGGTCTGATCTAGTTAGTATTACTAGTTAGTATTATAAGTTTGTATTTTTTGAACAAGCCCTTGTAGAAACTTATGCAGAATTTTTTCAAGATCTGTTATAAATTATTTTCACAGGCGACTATCAACTGATAGTCCCTAAAAGAAACACTCCATTATTTTAAAAAACCAAAGAACTAACCTTGTTAAAACCTACAAATCCCCCATGAAGGGTGTTAGGGTCATTGTTAATGCTTAACTGGTATTCTTTACCATCAAGAGTGAATTTAGCATTGGCTATCCTGTTTGCAACTCTTCCAACCGTAGCTCCATAGTAGGGTGGGTTAGTTAGATAGTCTATAAAAAGTAACAAGATAGCAAGACACAATACATTCTGTATTGGTGACCTAAAAGCTGTGCTAAAAAATAGACATAGATCTAGCAATCAGACCTATGTTTGTGAACCCAAAATAAATATATAATTTTTAGACACTTAGGCTAAATGTGTCTGGCAGTAGATGAGAACCTTTTCTGTATAGCAGCCCTTAAGGCAGTGAAACAGTCTGCCAACTTAATTGCAAATCTGTCAATCCCTTAGACCCATCTCTTAAGGACAGCAATTTATATTATTTAAATCAATACTTTTATTAAGGTTTTTGCCCGTTAGATTGTTAGAGACTGTAAATAATTATTGTAGTTTAGTTAGTTTATTTTTTTTGCACTGTTTACAAACATTTCTACATTAAAGTACATTACAAGGGTAGAGATATAGGCCAGCAGCTAAATTACACAAGTGATAAAAAGCAAGTGATAAAAAGCAATTTACCAGAGTAGCTTAGGCTTTCGAGTTGGTCACTGCCATGGACAATTAATTGGCATGAACATGTACATAGATTATTATTTAAAAACAAAAAGGTAAAAGTGCAATAGGCTATATATAAATGATACATATATTACATATATTACAGAAAAAATACATTAATTAATATTACTTGATTGATCTGAATTTATCTCTCTGTGTTAGTGCTACATAAGTCATTATGGATTAATTATCAATTAAATATTATTATGAATATATTAAACTTAGATTCCAGTGTTAAGGATGTTATACCTGTATTTGCAAGGAGTGAGGAATTAATGGGAAATAAACAATCAACTAGCTTGGTAGTTTGGGGATCAAAAATTTGCACAATAACTGCCAGGGTAAATTCCAACAAGCGACACAACCCAAAAAGTAGCGACAGCACATAAAATGATCATGAAATCCTGATGAAAGACATCATTCCCAGCAAAATTTTGACAGTAACATCAAGGCCGAGAATCAGCTATTTAAACACAAACACTGGAGATTTTAAAATTCAGACAAGCGACACGGGACCCCCTGGCAGGGCCTCATAACTTAGCTAATTCAGTTATTTTAAAATACTATTTCTTAACAGAATGAAATGCCTATGAACTATAAATTATACCTTCTAATTTATCATATCCCAGAATGACATCATCCATCTGTCCATTCCTGGCATGAAAATTAACTTTGGTAAGCAAGATACATGTATTTATTTATAAAAGCACCTTAATGACCATTATTGGTTAGCAACTATTTTATGATGATGCATTCAATTGGGTTTTAACCCAATTGAATGCATCATCATTGTCATCATTATCATCATCACAATCACCACCACCATCACCACCCAGGGAAATGGGAAGGTTGCTTTGTAGCGATAGACCTTTCCATTGTTAATGGCACCATTTTGATTGGGGGGCAAAAACAGCTAAAATTACAGTAAATGTATGGGATTTTGGCCAGCTTTGAACTGCCATAACACCGCTACAAAGAAGTGGATTTCCATAGTGAAAGTGTTTAAAAGGCATTTGTACTGTGATTATTATCATGAAGTATAAAGAACAGATTCAGATTACAACAGTTGTAAACAAATTTTTAAGATTTCATACAAACCCTTCTAATCAAAATTATGCAAATTGCCGCAAAATTAGAAGCCATATGGGAAGATTTATAATTCAAGTCTACGGACGTCGTACCTTCTTTAATGGCCTTATTTCCTGATGGATGTATGATATCAATAAAACTATTTAAAGTAGTGGTAAAAGTTGGAAATCCGCCTCTTTGCAGCAGTGTTACAGCAGTTCAAAGTCAGCTAAAATCCCATACATTTACTGTAATTTTAGCAGTGTTTTGCCCCCCAGTCAAAATGACACCATAAACTGTGGAAAGATCTATTACCAGAATACCTTGGAATAGAACATCCTGAGGGATGAGCAGTGTAATGTAAAGGATGAAATCCATCATGGTAGGGGCATGGAACACGCATTAGTGCTACCATGGTTAGTTTCCACCAATATTGACTGAACAGGGGCACCCTGTGGTCCATAACATAAATAAGAGAAACTGTACAAACTAAGATACATTGTAAGCCTTGCATCTTAGCAGTAGAATGCTCGTTACATTAAAAGGGCAATATTGATATCTAAAAGGAGGATTATATGGGCAATGGAGTACAATTAAATTACAAATACAGACTTGAACAAACACTGACAAAGTACCACAGATTTCACGATTTAGCCATATAGTGAAAGAGGATCAGAGCTCATCCATGTTAACCTTGGTCTGTTACTCATTTATTAAGAGTAGGTCTTAATCATACTTATTGCTTTGTATATATTAACATTTTAAAATAGGAAACACCAAAAAAGACAAATATGCAAATTATTAAGGGGAAAACAATCTGCCACATATTAATCTACTTCATATTGTGCCTAAACCACATCACACCAGGTGTCTATGGGCCCCTTCCCAGAATAACAGTCAGGTTTACAACCAAAACTCAGAAGATTATGTGCCTTTTAAAAAATCTTTTTGGAACAAACAGGCAGCAGTCCACAAGGTGCTCTGTTGTCATTGTCATTGTTTTCTTTTCAGAAAGATTTTATGAATAATTAATGTATGTGGGTGTGCCGAAATCTGTCAATTTTTATCCTGTCAAAATTGGTATTTTATCCTGTAAAAATTTGTATACCAAAGATATCAATAGGTGATGTCACCTATTGTTATTAATATGTCAACCAGAGAGCTATTGGCTGGTGAAACAAAGAATTATTTTAACGTTTTGAACATTTATATAACAAAAACAATGTCAAAGGTAAAAAAATGTTTGTGACTTGAGGGAGAAATTCTCGTTTTGAAGGCTTTACTGTACGTGATACAAACTTGGCGTTTCTAACTTTACTGCAAAATGATATCAGCGTGACGTGAGAAATTGAGAGCGTCGCCTTTTCGATAGCCTCCCACGCAGTCGTTTTTAGGGGACTCGGTTAGTGGGGAGGAGGTGAAATACGAGTCCCCTAAAACCGACTGCGTGGGAGGCTACCTTTTCGAGGCCCCACTTCATGTCCAGCTGCCTTTAACTTATCCGAGAGCTGGAGAGGGTCAGTTCAGTCGAAGCTCAAGTCACTCAACCTTCGCCGTGAACAAGCTCAGAATCTTACAAAAGAAAGCAACAAATGGAAGAAACTTGCCTCCCGCCCTTCGCGTTAAAGGGCGCGAAGGATCTTGATTGTAAGGCAGGACAATTATTGGAACCGCCCGAGTTCGAAGACGGGTCACGCAAAAAAATTGCCTTACCTGTCGGGACATTTCAGTGAGACTAGAGTTGCCCCTAAAGAGATCACAGACAGCTCGAGTCCATTACTGTTTTGAATGGTATATTTGATGACGTCTTCCCCGGATTCTGTTTTACCGAAAACCTCCTGTGAGACAACCATAATTGCAGTTCCTTATCCCACGCAATCCCACGCACGAATGCAGTGGGCAGAACGCTTGCGCCCGCAATTATATGAAGCTATTTTTGCAGGGCTTCATGTAAACCTACACAATATAAACGTTACACAACACCTCATACTGTCAGAATGGGAATTTGCTCTTCGAGAATTTGTAGTCATCTGATGAATTCCTCAAATCGATAGCCATAAGTATGACTGAAAAGTCGAGAATAGTTAATCAGTGGTGCGTGTTCTTTGAGAAAGGCAGAGATTTCGATTCTTGGGGCCAGTTGGTAGAAGCCGCCGATGAATATTCAAGGTGTGTTTACTGTATTTCGTATAATTTGTTTAATTGTTAATATGTCCTCTCATCTCCTACGTTAATTTACCATATAAACTTCTTTTATTTGGTTCATTGCTTATTTGCTTCGCTGAGTTTTGATTGCCTTGAAAATTCTGTTAATGTAAGTAGAATTTGTTAGGCATGAACATCACGAGAATCAAGCTTTTTTATGTAATTTTTTCTTCGCTTGAATACTGCTAAACACACAGGCTTACATACACTCCATATTAAGACTTAAAAACGCGCAGAACAGTAAAACAATTTCTTAAGCTTACTGGATTCCTTGAAATTCCACCTTCTATGTTTTTTACCTGACTGGACAAATTATCTAGCTCTTTAAATGTTTATACAGTTTCTTTAATTTAATTGTTTTCCTTCTGTTTTGCCATCTGTACATTTCAGAACTTTCCAAATCCACCTACACATGAAGCCACGATCTGATACTACCTTAGCTATATTATTTAATAGGCTTTGAGTTAGTAAGCTTGTTATTAATGAATGGTGCAGTTTGTTTATAAATTACAAATTAAATAATTAAAATTTAAAGATGAAATATGTTGCAGCTTTTTCATGAAGGATGAAGCTGAATTCTTCACCAATACACCTGTCTTACATATATTCAGTTTTGGCATCATATTATTTTAAAAGCAATAGACCTTATTCGTATTCTGTAATGAGCTGGAACTAGGGTGCACACGAGGCTTAAACAGGGGAATCTTTTCATATGTAAATTATTCCTCCAAAAGAGCCTCCACTTCATGCTAGATCCAGAAAGAGATTGCAATACAAAATAATATTGAACAATTGATAAACTGTGAAATCGCATGGAATAATTATTATTCCATGCGATTTCACAGTTTATCAATTGTTCAATATTATTTTGTATTGCAATCTCTTACTGGATCTAGCATGAAGTGGAGGCTCTTGTGGAGGAATAATTTACGTATGAAAAGATTCCCCTGTTTAAGCCTCGTGTGCACGCTAAAAATCCTGCTCAATCTTGCAGTGAATATCCAGTTTTTAAAAGCCAACATGGGCTAAGTATCAGGTGATAATTATTATCACCTGATACTTAGCCCATGTTGGCTTTTAACTGGATATTCACTGCAAGATTGAGCAGGATTTCTTTTTCAACACATTAATGACAAAGCGCAATTTTCTGTGTTTATTGCAAAAGAAAAGCAGGAAAAGCCACTATTGTTCTCCGCAACACACAAAATTACGTATATTGCAGGATATTCGTTGAGTATGCACGACGAACATTGAGCACACTAATATGACCATATTAATTTTGGACATTGTCATAACATGTCAAATAATAAGGTCTATTATTATAGTGTGTATAAAGCTCAACAACACCATTAAAGTAGTAATAATACTAATTAATGATAGTATCAATACTAATAATTTATTATAATAGTAATAATATATTAATAACTACGATGGTAGTAATGATATTGATAAAATATACGCCTGTATTTTGTAATTAACACCATTCAATGTAGATGACTTCTTTTCCCAAATATGGCACTTTTTAAATTTTGTTTTCAATTGACAATTTGGCAGTTCAAATCTATAAACCCTTTTTATTGACAATCAGTTACACTAACTTGAATCAGACCCACTATAAACTGGTAAATTTAAAGGCTATTAACCTAATATAACAAGATGAACAAGTAAGATTCTTCGTCATTGCTTGAGTGAGTCTAGTTTACATTGCTGTTTGTTGTGGTATGGTGTTATGCTGGTTAATTAACACGTCAGACCTAAGATTGGAGGATCAGGGAGTGAGAAGTTTGGTGTCCACTTTTGTCACTGGAGTAATATGGAATGGCTTAATTTACCAGGCGTGTATAATTATAACCCACAATGCACAGGCATCCCATCCAGAGGCAAGCAGCAGATAAATAATATTACTCCTAGTTGGCTTAATTACTACGGATGGTGGTTGAATGCGTACGTACTGCAGCAGCACATGTGTATTAGGCTGTGACTAAGGCTCAAAGTGCAACTCCCACTTTTTTTTGTATTAGCACATTCTCCAAATGAAGTTGTGTACTTATTTATGAGTTTCAAATGTCATCCATCTTCTTTGATCCTCCAATATCTACTGGAGGTATGAAGGAGACATCCCTTGGCCCCGATTGGTAAGGGGTACACGTAGATGGGTAATAAATTTTCAGTTTAAATTGGAAAATTAAATGAGACTTACCTGTAAGTTGAAGTTTGATTGAGATTCTATCACATGACATCAGAAGGCGAGAGATCGCATGGGATCTCTGCCTTCTGGTCATGTGATAGAATAATGTACTGTATATGCAGCATTCATCTGAAGTTTGCATTATACATACTACTGTCTTACAGTAGTAGTGAAGATATGGAGAGAACAGTCAAACTGATCCTACGTCAGGTTTTACTTTATTTAATAATGTTCCTATTATTTTCTTTTTCAGACTTGCCCGTGATATGGGAAGATACTGTGCTTTAGGAAACAACATGTTTCAAGCAGATCAAAAGGTACTGCAGACACTGACAGTATTCTTACTATTAAACTCTGATCTGATGAATCGCAGGGTGTAAAATAATATTATGAAATAAATAACATGAGAACCAAAATAATATTGCAAATTAAATCTGATAGCTAGGTTAATTAGAAGCCCAGCTGGCTGGTGGCAAACCAGTTGGCTATTGAAAGCATGAACAAGGAGCTACTGTAGATTTGAATATCCAGAGAGGGAATTGAACCATGGAGTTCATGCCACCAGGGCTTTCACTAATTTTTAAAGTAGGTGGAAATTATGTAAAAAGTGACCTGGGATCTCAGTTGTTGCTGCCTGATGATTATCAAACTAGGTGGTGCTCCAAATCAAAATGTCCAGGCAATATCCGCAGCCTGGCCTGACCTTTAATATCAGCCCTGAACGACCTGCCTAGTATACTCAACCACATTGCCTCTTTCTTGATGACTGATTGTTATAATTTGTAATTCGATCTCTAATAATAATAATAATCACTTTATTAAAGTCTCAAATCTTTCTAGCCAAGCACAGCGACTCTTACTAATTGAGGAGACTAAATCAAATCAATCATTGGGGAGAGGGGAAAACCAGAGTACCCGGAGAAAAACCTCTCGGAGCAGAGACAGAGAACCAAGAAACTCAGCCCACATATGACGCCAAGTCCGGGAATCGAACCCGGGACACATTGGTGGAAGGCGAGCACTCCCACCACCCTGCCAACGCCGCTCCCCGTTTTCCCCATTCTCTCTCTGTTTTGTTTCTAATTATTCTTTTCTTTTCTTTTGTTTTTTTCTTCTTTTTGTTTTTTTCATTTGTAGAAGTTAATAGTGAAGATCTCAGCTTGCTTAGAGAAAAGAAGTGGGACATTATTATCCACACAGGTAAAGCTGACACAGCTGCTTTTGACAACAATGACATCAATAGAATCAACATGTAAAACTACTTATGTCTCTGTAGATTATATGGGTATAATTTATTATAATGATTATGGAGTTGCTATTCTGAATGCTTGGTCTCAGGTGTCATCCATGTTTGCTATACCAATGAAACACATGCAGTGTATATGAGCAGCAAATTTCCATGCCGTGGTTTAAGTTAAAACTTGAGCCTTTGTATCTAACAAATTTCCCCTTATAACAAAGGAAAAAAATATGGTAAGAGGATAAAACCTAAAAAGCAGCCTTACTGTATTTTATTATGTTTGTTAGGTTATGTTTCTCTGTTTCTGTTGTACAGCCTAGAATGAGCAGTTTTGCTGGCCCATTCATTGTGTAGGTCCCAACACTATAAGTTAATACAAGGAGGACAATATTATTTGACACCCCAATATAATGTCCCTGTAACATGTGTTCTGGCTCAGTTTTCTTGTGTTTCCCTGCTATGTGTACAGTATGTGTCCCTTCCTCATACATTCCCCTGACTCCCAAAAAATAATAAAACAGTTACTATAAATTTTATGCCAGTTAGAAAATTTATGAGATGTCATGAAAGGTGGGCATTTCTAATACCAATACAGTCATGATGGTCATTATTTTCATTCAAGACCAGAGAAGATGAAATCTCCTTTGATGATATCAAGAAAGTTGGTGAAGGTTAGTTCAGAAGGCAGTAGTTAAAGCCTTGCTTCATAATATCAGAGTTTCAGTGACAGAATCAAGGTGAAGGGGTGAAGAGGTCATTGGAAATTCTTGGGAAACCTGACTGAAAGTTAAAGTTACATGTGATCTTCATGTTTGTCTGCGTAAAAGGAGATTAGCCTGCCATTATTACTGTCTTTTCATGCATTATGTTATTATTTTGAGAAAAATGATTGGCCTCACCTATATCTGAGACCTTCCAAGGGATGGTCTGGTGTCGCTTTGTTGCTTGTTTACGACTGTCTCTTGCTTGTTTCGTTAGCCCTGACAAATGTTGCCGTCGCAAAGAAAACAAAGAGGAAAGTGAATTGTCTTTGTACGTCACAAACTGTTACGCTTTTTCAGCCAATTTCTGTCAGTTGGTGTTTTGGGAGAAGATCGTCGCCTGTTTTTGGAGCCATTTCGCTTGTCACTTCTTCCCCTTGGAAGGACTCGTAACTTCTGGTACCTCCATCTTATGAATCTAATCAAGAGACATACAGTGTATGTATCATAAATAACCTATTATGTAACCATTGTCAATTGATAGTGCTGGCAAACTTGAACACTGGATGGACTGGTCCATTTCCTGTCAGAGTTGAAGAGCCTAAAACAAGGTTTGTTTTTCCTTTTTTGTCTGTTTACAGTATAGTTTGAGTAACTTTAATATTTACAATTTTAAGCACCTTTTCATCTATGTTAATTTATTATAAAATAGCAGGCATTCAGTGTGTGAGGAGTGGCAAAAATTATCACAAGAATGAAAGATGTTGCTAGTGAGTGGGAAAAACGAGGAGAGACTCGCATCAAATTTCATTGCTCACCACAATCTGAATACCTGGAACAGGCTTATCATGGATAGAACAGGTGTTTTGATGTGTATTCAACAACCTCACTGAGAGTGAAATTAGAAGCATTATAAGGCAGTTTTTCCATGCTTATTTAACCCTTTCACCACCAAGGGGGACTTTATAGATTTTACTCTGACTGGCTAATGCCAGATGATTTTACCCATCAAAGGGAGGCCACTAGGTGGTGAAAGGTTTAAAAAGTATCTCCTTAACCCTTTCACCACCAAGGGGAACTTAATAATAAAGATTTTAATCTGGCTAATGCCAGACAATTTTACTCGTTAAAGGGAGGCCACTTGGTAGTGAAAGGGTTAAAGGAATTCCTAACCTCATTTTCAAACCCAGTTTAATTCCTTGCAATATTAATAATAGACAATCAGCACCCACTCACCCCCATAAAAAAAAAGTGAACAGCCTTGTAGAAGACAGTTTTCAGTGCGCTCAGAGCACTGGTACCCTGAAAGGGTCAAAGTTATAAACCTCAAGTATTAGTGACAGAAACAAGGATTAACTCCAGCCATGGGGCTGAAGTACAAAAAAAATTAAACCACTTTATTTGACTGTCGATGTATTTAGCACACATGGTGCTAATTGGGGACACTATCCAGATCGAAATGGAATTTGGAAATGTTGGTTTTTGAGGAGAGGGGAAACCAGAGCACCAGGAGGAAAACCTTTTGCAGCAACGACGAGTAACCAACAACAAACTCAACCCCCATATTAAACTGAAAATTTTATATATCCTTTTAAACATGAAAGACTTTCAAACTATCCCTTTCAAATAGTGGCCCTTCTGTAGCTGGGTGTGGAGATGAGAATGGCAGTGAGTTTGTCACTTCAATAGGTAAGTTGTCTAAGTCAAGTATGTAACACTTGTTAATGGGAAAAAGAAGAATCTGTATCATGATTTAAGCTATTATTATAGTTAAACAGGCAAGATTGGTTTGAATGGTTTCCAGTACTGAATGTTGAAAGTAATCATGTTTGCTTTGGGTTTACTTTGCTATCCTCTGTGGTTGACCAAAATAATTAAATACCACTTTAATTCTTTAAAAGACTGTGAGGTAAGATCAAACTGAATCTTGGCTTATTACATGTACATTTTCTGGCACTTTGAATTAGGATACGTAGGTCTGATTGTTTCACTGTTTTGTTTTCATTTGTTGCATGGTTCGTCATCAGATTAATACATGTAGCTGTCAAATACTTTTGTTTTTATGGTTTTCCAACCCTCATTTTAGCACCTCTTCCATTCATCATATTAGTCAATAAAGGCTTTTGATTAAACTGGCCTGAGCCAGACCATTCAAAGTATAAAAATATTAATGGAATACAAAAGCCATTTTAACGAGGGTCTCAACACATGTACTTCAAAAAGGGCGTGAATCATTTTGAGGGACTGACAAAGTGACCACCTGCAGTTCTGTCTAAACAAACACTCTTAGATCTAAAACTATGAAAATCCTGTACATACAAATTCCAAGAAAATCCATGGATAACTTAAAATGTAGTCTTGAGTCCCAAGAACAATATTTTTGTGTGCTCAATTTGAAATTAAATGTTTGTTGTTCTTGAACTCACAGCGGAAGGAGGTACTTTGTTACCAAGGATACCATATGAAGAGGGCTTTCATCGGCTTGTTGTGCGAATTGAACAGATTGGGTTGAAGGATGCTCATGTTTACCTGAACCCTTTCTTCACTGTCTCAGTTAAAGGTAGTTTAAGAAAAATCACAGCATTTCTTCACCTTTCTACAGCTGCTTTCTCTTCCTCTCTCAAACAGCCACATGAGAATGTGCCTAATTACATGTAGCTACCAGGCGAAAAAGCAGTTTGGATATTTTTCTCTTCTGAAGCAGGCCAAGCCTCCACACCCTCTCCCCCACTGCTTTACCGCTTATTAAATAGTCCTTTAATAGGGAACTTTCAAGATAGCATCATTTGACTGTAATTACTAGAATTCCTTTTGTTTTCCTTTGTTATTTGAATTTTGGAATCCCAGCAGGGTAAAAGTAACTTACAATAACTCTCATTACTAAGCATGAGAAAAGCAAAACCTGAAGGATTCTGGTCATTGTAGTCAATTGGCGTCATCATGCAAATGTCCTATTTGTACTGCGCTTACATACTGAACTTAAAAACGAAATCTTGTGAGGACTTGAAACTTACATGAACCATTGACAAGATTGCTCAGTCACCTTACTGTCAGTAGAGAGACCTAAGCCAGCTGCATGATGAACAGACAACGAGGTGTGGCTTTCATGGTCTGAGACACTGTGCTCAACGTAAAGTACAACTCTTGTGTAAGGAACCTTGCTGAGGCTTGTTCAATGAATCTGTTGAATCACACTCATAGTTGCTGTTTCATTAAGAGGTCATTAGAATTATTATTTAAAACGCTCCACTTTCTTTCTCAGATGCTAACAGTGTCAATGTGACCCCGCCTCAGGACACGCCCATGTCAAACAGAAAGGATGGAAAGTTCATCCACTTTGGTGTTGATGTTGAAATCCAAAAGCCAATCGAAAAACTTCCAAGAGGTACAAATAGGTGATAACTGTCATGTGTGATTTAACTGTCAATTGTAACTTTACAGAAAATGTACTGCAATACATTAAGTATTGGCCATTTCAGAGTTGCGCAGGGAACTGGGGCAAGTTTTAAATTTTAACCAATCGATATATTGACACCATCACATGAAAGATAACGTTGAGATTGGCCATTTGACCAAGTTTGATGCTTTTTGGTTCAACAGAGACCAAGTTATGGACTTCAAAACAAAGCTCAAAATCCATACAAACATCTCTAATTTTGAGGCTGCATCCCCTGCTGTTTTGTGACAACTGTAAAATCCTGTCATGCATCTACTATTTGGAAGTAACTGAGGCGAAAATCCCTTTGTTTACAATTTTTACACAAAATCACAAATTAAAATAAAAAAATTAAGAGTTTATATGGTTTTGGGTACGTTTAAATGTTTTAAAGTCCATACCTTAGTCTCTGTTTATCCTAAAAGCGATTCAAATTTTTGGTTAAAATTTGAAACTCACCCCGGTTCCCTGCGCAACTCCGAAATGGCCAGTAAGAGACTGACTAGGTATCATTAACCATTCTTACAAAGAATGCATGGATTCAAATTTAAAATTAGTCACAAAAATGTCTTAAATACTTGTGAAGTCTGGTATTTTTCGGTCAATTATGTGAAGTTTAGTGAACTTTCTTATGTCACTTGATCTCATAGGGACAGCAATATTCTTTGAGTTCAAGCATTACAAACCCAAAAAGGATATAGTCAGCACAAGATGTTTTGCTTTTATGGAACAAGATGAGTTTAAACCAGGACCCGCCTGTATAGAACTGTAAGTTATGGAAATTTGGGTCTGCATATGACTCACTGTGAAGTTCTTAAAGCAGCAATTACTGAGAGTTAGAAGTCCATTTTTGTCTCGATATATGGCACTGGCCTCAAATGTCACCCACCATGGAGTTTTTCCCAGTATTTTGTCAGAAATATTCCCAGCATCTTTGTTGGAAAAACGATATATTGTCTGAAACACTGTACCTAGTTTTATATTATTTTTTTTCCACCTACTTCAAAAGTTAGTGACGGCCCTGAAAATAATTATAGTAAATGTATGGGAACCAAATAGGGTATATATTGTCAGGAATATTTCTGACTAATAAAAGTTGAATGCAGATTTTTCAGCCGTCACAAAGAGAAGAGAGACCAAATGACCAACTGTTTTTCATATATTCAATCTCACATGTTCACCACTGACAGGTATATAACGAACCAACCTAATGACCAGCTCCCAGATGGCTTGTTAGCTCAGTTGGTAGAGCACTGCACTGGTATCGCAGAGGTTGTGGGTTCGAATCCCGTACAAGCCTGAAATTTTTTCAGGCTTTATTTACACTACTGCTTAAGTAGTGTTCATAACTGCGATGATCATTTACGTATTCATTCTTTAATCCGCAGTTCAAATATGATTTTCATATATTCATTCTCGCATTAAGTAACTTTCATTATTCTTTATTTGATCATTTTAATGTAAATTTTCCTGAGAGCATTAATTTTTAATTAATTTAATTGGAAACTTTTGGTATTACAGTCCCTTACATTCCTTGAAGTAAAGTAAAAAGTAAAGTAACTTTATTTCAGTTCGGTGGTAAGATATAGTACACAGGATGCTAGTTGGACCGAGAGACTAACTAAGAGTAAATAATACAATAATATAAATATAAAACAAGTTACAATACGATTCAAATCAATTAAATACGTGATTCATTATATAACCGTTAATTCTGATATTACAAAATAATGCATACTCACAGTTTGTGCAGGACCATGCATATATATATCGTGGATTTAGTACCAGTGTACTTTTCACGTGAAAAAAGGATGCTGAATTATGATGATCTGAAGTGATGAGGAAAGTAGGGCTGGCAGGTCTGGACCACTTAAAGATCTTGTGAAGTGAAACTTATTCCCAGTGGTTTATAAATAATCTCAGACAGTTAGCTAACAGGTTTAACATGTCAAACCTGTTTTTTAGATATCAGAAGCCCACAGACTTTTACCGCAAGAGGTTGAATTTATTGACCCAAAAGCCACTTTACCTTCATGTTACAATCAACATACTTGATGATTAAACCTCCTGTATTCCCAAGAATGGACAAGTTCATGACTGGAAAGAGAGTCCTCGACATCATAGGAAAGTGCTGCGCAACACTTTACATTTGAATTGTTAATCACACTCCTGGATTTATCCACAAAACATTGAACATTGTCTCAATCGAAGACTAGAATGAAACATAAATAGAGACAGCTTAAAGGGGCAACGTCACGAGGATTTTGCTGTTTTAGGTCAATTCTGTACTAAAATCATTACTTTAAAAATTATTCATTAACATAATGCTTCAGAATCTGTAAAACTACGACGAAGATATCAAATGAATTTTATCAGGGAGGGCTAACCATAATAAATTTCTTGATGATTTTTGAAGACGCAGCATCAAACCTTGAAAAAATTGGCCAATTTTTTCAAGTTTCAATCCATTTTCATCCTTGCCATCCGTAGCAACAGGCGAAAGGAAACAGTTTCAGTACCTTCAAATAGTCTTTAATAACAAAACTAGTCCATTATTTTTGGAATTCAATCGAGGCGAAGACACCTTCTAGCTTTTTATAATATTTTCAAATAGCGTGACATTGCTCCTTTAAAGGGTATTTAGTTCACGCTAGAATCCTTTATTATCACTTGTGGTCTTTGTAATTATATTGATTTTATAAAATAATGCTTTTTGTCAAAAAAAAGTTGGCAGACAGTAAGCTCTTAGAGTTGGCTTGAAGTATATGTAACAAGGTAGTTTGCATTCTGTGAAATGATTTTATCATTACAGTATCTGTAAGGAGTGTTTGTGACATGTCGATCTATACATTCAGGGTAATTTAATTTTCCCGTTTACAGTGCCAAGAGTTTGTTTTAAGAGCTAGTGTTTATCTACAACACAGTGAAGACTTCTTCAAATCAGCTCAACTACTTTAGAATTGGATGTTAAAAAAAGGAGGTTAAAATTTCTTCCTTTTCGTTTTCTTTTTTCTCTTCACGTAATTCTCTTAATATCCGAGACAATGAATGCGTTTCACAACTTAACCGTAAAAAGGTTCCAGTTTCTGAGAGCAGCATGTAAAGCGGGTCTTTATTGACTGTGGTAGATTGCTTATAGAATTTTAACATTAATTTTTCAACAAATAGTATTAAAATTTTATTCCGTTAGGTTTAAATTTGACTAGGAGATGACATACATTTATAGGCTCTATGAAGTAGTGTCATTTATTCACAAACCTTTTGTTGCAAAAATTATCATTCACTTTGTCACAAAGGGCTCTTCATATTAAAATAAACTGTGACTTCCAGGAATGGAAGTGGATTAAAGCATGGACTTTTTTCCAAGGTTAAATTTTGCCTTTAGGTCTTGGGGATATCCCAATAAGCAATATAAACAAAAGCAGATAATGATATTTTCAAAACTTTTATTTACTGTAATAATGTTATTATGCCAGTTAACATCCTTACCAAAATTCACTCTCTTTATACATTTAATCCTCCTGAGATTAGTTCTTGGTCTTTACAACCGTGATAATAAGGCTAGGTTCAACCGAAGAGTGTATGCGCAAATGCAAGCATCAGCGAGAGTCCATACAAAATCTCTTGTAACTAAAGCTCAAGCTGATTTTAAAGTCCTTTTATCCTTTATAATGTAGCCCCATGTAAGTTGAACAGAAATCTGAAATCCAGGATCTTTTTACGAGTGGAATACGGAATCCAGGGTTTTCGAACATATAAGAATCCGGAATCCAACCTCTAGAGTCCAGAGTCCAGTGTTTGGTTGTTCATAGCAAGGTTAAGCTAATCCCGGGTGAATTTCATTCTTTTTAATTACATTTTATTTTCGAAAGATTTTCTTCTGGGGTTTTAACTTGAACTTTTCTTTACATCGAGCATACATTTTGCAGGTAAAAGCATTGACAACGAGCGACATGTAAACCTTGCCAAACTCTTAACCTTGGATTAGCTTTAACCGGCGTTGGAACAATTGAACCCAGGTTACCTTATTAAATGAGCAGTGCCACGGCCGGGCATGCGCGATGATGCTCTCGAGTGAGCAACAGATTTTCTCTTTCCGCCATCTTCAATTTGGTCCGTAGGATTGATTTCGGCCAGTATTTCTTATAATACGCATTGAAGCCTCAGCTATGTTCCTCTTTTAAAGATTTTTGTTTCTTTGTTCCACACCACGTGGATGGCGTTTATAATCGAAAGTATGTATCGGCGACGAAACTTGGAAAAGACTTGATGTATCGCTACTGCACATGCGCGAGATCCGTGACACTGTTCCTTTAAACACTGATGAGTTTAACTGCAAAGTAGCTTCAAGTTACATGTGTTACAGATAACAATTGCTAAAAATAACTGGTGCATTATAAAAGGGGCCTCTTTTATCTCAAAGTTACTTGCGAAATCTCACTGATTTGTTAGCACAAGGACCCTAAAACAATTCGTTGAATAAAATAGTATCAAAAGCTGTAAATTATGACAAATTTGTCTTCGTTGTTTGCTAAGTTATTTTCTCAACATCAGCCACGTACCGGTATTTTGAACTTTGTAACGGGCGATGAGTGGAACCCAATATTAATGGTCGCCATAAAAACCCTACGGTTTGAACTCTTGAACTAAGATCTGGAAAGGCTCAAATTTTCAATCAAAGAATATACTAGCCTATACTGAATAGCTTCGTAGTCTACGAAACGTAGATTACTAAGTTTTTTTCGTTTTGTTTTGTTTTGTTTTGTTCTTTTGTTAGTTCAGCGAGCCATTCCTCATTGCAAGTGTTTGTGATGAAAGACCCATTGGTAGGCAAAACAAAATGGTTTAATAGTCGAGTAGTAGTCCAGGTAAAGCTCCTGAAGTTGTAGGAACCACATCGTCCTGTCCAGAAACTTCCGTCTTACCCCACCCCTCCGTGTCTTCACCGCACCCTATCCCGCGCGGGGCAAGGAAAAGTTCTGAGACAGGACTAAAAGAGACAAGAAGACAGGAGTGAGTCTTATCGTAAGACAATGAAATACCAAGTCCCCTTTGGGTGTCCTGACGTTTAAAACCGCTTTGCTAAACAAAGCCTCGATACTGCAATCTAGTAAGGCAGCTTACGGTGCCCGGTTTCTGAGCCGGTCGATACCAATTTTCAAACTTTATGTGGAGAGAACATCGAGACCGAAGGAAGGCCATGGATATATGAAGGGCAAAACGATTGAAATTGGATTATGCAGTATATGTTTTAAAGCGAAGCACTTTAACATTGTCGGCTAGTAATTCGTAGAAACCCAGAGAGAGGTTTTTAACTGTCGTGAAACCAGGCAAATAACCAAAATCAAAGTAATCTGTGCGATCAATACAGCAGACACACGTAACAAATCACAACCCGACGAACACACAAGAAAATGGCGTCAAACGTAGGAAAAAAGGCTCGTGCCTCTTTTCTTTCTTTACCGTAAGTTGAGTTATATTTGATCACAGCGGCAAACCCAATATTTACTATTACAACTCCCGCGTTTGTAAAATATCATCTGTTTATACCGATCGTTCAATAATCTTAAGAAGCACTGCAAAAAGAAAGCAAACCAATCGTAAAATTACTTTCCACACTCAATTACCGAAACGTGCTGTAGTAAAAGTGTGCCCTGCTCCCGGCCGGAGAGGTTTACTCTGCTCTCATCGAGATTCAGCCGCGAAGCGGCGACAATTAGCCACGGAGGGGTGAGAAAATTAAAGAAACTTCTGCTTACAACCGCATCGTATTTCACTTCCGTGTAGTTGATAAGATCAACCTGATCCTAAAGTTCTGATTAGAGAGAAAAAATAGAAGTATTCTCCTCTTCCTTCGGAGCTTCGCACCTCGATCTTTGACAAGAAAATGATACAGAGTAAACCTCAGGATCAGGGTAGTAAAAATGAATGAATATGCGAAATGTAAGATTACGTACCGGGACATGAGGGTATGCTAACTGTGTCAGGAATCACTTGTACGTGTCAGAATAATTCACTGTTCGCCTCTAATCAGGCTTCTGTTGGCCTCACTTATACACGCTGCAATACAGTCTTCCAGGCTGCATTAAGTCCATGTTAAAGAAGCTACATTAGATGTAATATACAAAACACGAAGCAGAGCGTTTCATCAGATATCCAACACTGAAGTGGTTTGAAAAAATGAGGCGCAGCCGGTTTCCGAGGTGTTTGGTAAAATGAAACACTCTTTCGACCAAAGCATTAATGATTCTCGAAGAAATTCAGAGCAAAAGCTCATCCAGTTTTATGATAATAGGCCTTATCTTAAAATTTACAATTTCCTCGATTGTGATTGGTTTAAAAACTCCTATTTTCCACTAATTCACTTATCAAGTTGTTATCGGACAGTTCAATAAGCCAATCACATTCAAAGCTGTAACCAATCACAACCTTGGTTTCAATCACCATACATTTTGATTGTAGTCAGTTTCAGAGCGACATTAAACAATTTACGCTTCCTTTGCCAGTCTTTTAGCGTAAAAATTTCCTTCCTTTTATAACTTGGCTCTTCTTTTCTCGGAAATTTTAATTTTTATCATTAATAGGTAATAAGACTTCGTGTGGTCCAATTCGGTATGTAATCATATTCGTGCTAAACAAATCGGACATCCCGCGATTTTGTTAATAGAGCGAATTCAACTCCACTCAGTCCTATTACCATTACTTATTACGGTTTAAGACGCCATCTTGGCGGGTAGGCGAACAGTAATAACGGTGCAGTGTTTGTATGCAAATCCGTCGTAAAAAAAATGTATGAAACGCCTGTTTCTCAGCAAAAAGTAATTTTGCTTATTAATGGTACTAGACAAAGCGTTCTACTGACAAAATTTGAAGGAACTAGCTCTGCCAGAAAACGTTCTCTGGCTTTTTTATTTTTTCCATAAAAGAAAAATTCCCGGGAAAATATAAAAGACGAATGTACGGAAAATTCAAAGACACAGAGAACGTTTTCTGGCATGGCTAAATTCCTTAAATTTTGTCAGTGGAACTCTGTGCCTAGTACTATTAATAAGCAATATATGTTTTTACTTAGAAACAGGCGCTTCACGCATTTTTTGACAACGGAATTGCATACAAACACTGTAATTTCTGGAACGAAAACAGTTCGTGCGCTTCGTCGCACTTGTAATGATACATTAAAGAAGTAGCAAAGTTAAGAAAAAGTGCCCAAATTTTAGTCAAAAGTTCAAGACGTTTCGCCCTTCATCAGTGGAGTTATGTCCTACGGACGCAATGAATGCATTAAAAAAAATACTTCCACTGATGAAGGGCTATGCCCGAAACGTCTGGAACTTGTGACAAAAATTTGGGCACTTTTACTTAACTTTCTACTTTTTTACTGTAATTTGTGTTCTGTTTCCCTACCCGCCAAGATCGTGTCTTCAACCGTGATAAGGTCTCTGATTAGGATCACAGATCCAAACCTCCTTGGTGGTAGTGATTTCTCTTGTTTTCTCTTCATGGATTATCAACGATTTGATAAGTGCTTCCACGATTTTCTTTGACCAGGTTTCGTCAAGTTCGTCTCCCGCTCCTACAAAATTGCGCTGTCACCTAATTTCTATCCTGTGAACTGTAATTATTAGTTCTGGTTGAGTGTTCTTCTCTTAGCAGTTTCTTTCGAATTTCTAAAGCACGTTGGTGTGAGTGAAAAGCACCGGTGCAGTCACCTAGTTTCTCCTGTATGTTTCCCAGCAAAGTGTAACTGTCCGCTGTACTTGCGTGTTCTTCACCAAACAGTTTCTTTCGAATTTCTAACGCACGCTGATATGAATGAAGAGCAGAGGTGTATTCACCTAACTGGTATTGTGTGACCCCGAGTTCACGGTAACTGTCCGCTGTACTTGCGTGTTCTTCTCCAAACAGTTTCTTTCGAATTTCTAACGCACGCTGATATGAATGAAGAGCAGAGGCGTAGTCACCTAACTGGTATTGTGTGACCCCGAGTTCATGGTAACTGTCCGCTGTACTTGCGTGTTCCTCTCCAAACAGTTTCTTTCGAATTTCTAACGCACGCTGGTCTGAATGAAGAGCAGAGGTGTAGTCACCTAACTGGTATTGTGTGACCCCGAGTTGACGGTAACTGTCCGCTGTACTTGGGTGTTCTTCTCCAAACAGTTTCTTTCGAATTTCTAACGCACGCTGATATGAATGAAGAGCAGAGGTGTAGTCACCTAACTGGTATTGTGTGACCCCTAGTTCATGGTAACTGTCCGCTGTACTTGCGTGTTCCTCTCCAAACAGTTTCTCTCGAATTTCTAACGAACGCTGGTCTGAATGAAGAGCAGAGGTGTAGTCACCTAACTGGTATTGTGTGACCCCGAGTTGACGGTAACTGTCCGCTGTACTTGCGTGTTCTTCTCCAAACAGTTTCTTTCGAATTTCTAACGCACGCTGATCTGAATGAAGAGCAGAGGTGTAGTCACCTAACTGGTATTGTGTGACCCCGAGTTGACGGTAACTGTCCGCTGTACTTGCGTGTTCTTCTCCAAACAGTTTCTTTCGAATTTCTAACGCACGCTGATATGAATGAAGAGCAGAGGCGTAGTCACCTAACTGGTATTGTGTGACCCCGAGTTGACGGTAACTGTCCGCTGTACTTGCGCGTCCTTCTCCAAACAGTTTCTTTCGAATTTCTAACGCACGCTGATATGAATGAAGAGCAGAGCTGTAGTCACCTAACTGGTATTGTGTGACCCCGTGTTCATGGTAACTGTCCGCTGTACTTGCGTGTTCCTCTCCAAACAGTTTCTTTCGAATTTCTAACGCACGCTGGTCTGAATGAAGAGCAGAGGTGTAGTCACCTAACTGGTATTGTATGACCCCGAGTTCATAGTAACTGTCCGCTGTACTTGCGTGTTCCTCTCCAAACAGTTTCTTTCGAATTTCTAACGCACGCTGGTCTGAATGAAGAGCAGAGGTGTAGTCACCTAACTGGTATTGTGTGACCCCTAGTTCATGGTAACTGTCCGCTGTACTTGCGTGTTCCTCTCCAAACAGTTTCTCTCGAATTTCTAACGCACGCTGGTGTGAATGAAGAGCAGAGGTGTAGTCACCTAACTGGTATTGTGTGACCCCGAGTTGACGGTAACTGTCCGCTGTACTTGCGTGTTCTTCTCCAAACAGTTTCTTTCGAATTTCTAACGCACGCTGATCTGAATGAAGAGCAGAGGTGTAGTCACCTAACTGGTATTGTGTGACCCCGAGTTGACGGTAACTGTCCGCTGTACTTGCGTGTTCTTCTCCAAACAGTTTCTTTCGAATTTCTAACGCACGCTGATATGAATGAAGAGCAGAGGTGTATTCACCTAACTGGTATTGTGTGACCCCGAGTTCACGGTAACTGTCCGCTGTACTTGCGTGTTCTTCTCCAAACAGTTTCTTTCGAATTTCTAACGCACGCTGATATGAATGAAGAGCAGAGGCGTAGTCACCTAACTGGTATTGTGTGACCCCGAGTTCATGGTAACTGTCCGCTGTACTTGCGTGTTCTTCTCCTAACAGTTTCTTTCGAATTTCTAACGCACGCTGATATGAATGAAGAGCAGAGGCGTAGTCACCTAACTGGTATTGTGTGACCCCGAGTTCATGGTAACTGTCCGCTGTACTTGCGTGTTCCTCTCCAAACAGTTTCTTTCGAATTTCTAACGCACGCTGATATGAATGAAGAGCAGAGGTGTAGTCACCTAACTGGTATTGTGTGACCCCGAGTTGACGGTAACTGTCCGCTGTACTTGCGTGTTCTTCTCCAAACAGTTTCTTTCGAATTTCTAACGCACGCTGGTCTGAATGAAGAGCAGAGGTGTAGTCACCTAACTGGTATTGTGTGACCCCTAGTTCATGGTAACTGTACGCTGTACTTGCGTGTTCCTCTCCAAACAGTTTCTCTCGAATTTCTAACGCACGCTGGTGTGAATGAAGAGCAGAGGTGTAGTCACCTAACTGGTATTGTGTGACCCCGAGTTGACGGTAACTGTTCGCTGTACTTGCGTGTTCTTCTCCAAACAGTTTCTTTCGAATTTCTAACGCACGCTGATCTGAATGAAGAGCAGAGGTGTAGTCACCTAACTGGTATTGTGTGACCCCGAGTTGACGGTAACTGTCCGCTGTACTTGCGTGTTCTTCTCCAAACAGTTTCTTTCGAATTTCTAACGCACGCTGATATGAATGAAGAGCAGAGGTGTATTCACCTAACTGGTATTGTGTGACCCCGAGTTGACGGTAACTGTCCGCTGTACTTGCGTGTTCTTCTCCAAACAGTTTCTTTCGAATTTCTAACGCACGCTGATATGAATGAAGAGCAGAGGTGTATTCACCTAACTGGTATTGTGTGACCCCGAGTTCACGGTAACTGTCCGCTGTACTTGCGTGTTCTTCTCCAAACAGTTTCTTTCGAATTTCTAACGCACGCTGATATGAATGAAGAGCAGAGGCGTAGTCACCTAACTGGTATTGTGTGACCCCGAGTTCATGGTAACTGTCCGCTGTACTTGCGTGTTCTTCTCCAAACAGTTTCTTTCGAATTTCTAACGCACGCTGATATGAATGAAGAGCAGAGGTGTAGTCACCTAACTGGTATTGTGTGACCCCGAGTTCACGGTAACTGTCCGCTGTACTTGCGTGTTCTTCTCCAAACAGTTTCTTTCGAATTTCTAACGCACGCTGATATGAATGAAGAGCAGAGGTGTAGTCACCTAACTGGTATTGTGTGACCCCTAGTTCATGGTAACTGTACGCTGTACTTGCGTGTTCCTCTCCAAACAGTTTCTCTCGAATTTCTAACGCACGCTGATGTGAATGAAGAGCAGAGGCGTAGTCACCTAACTGGTATTGTGTGACCCCGAGTTGACGGTAACTGTTCGCTGTACTTGCGCGTTCTTCTCCAAACAGTTTCTTTCGAATTTCTAACGCACGCTGATATGAATGAAGAGCAGAGGTGTAGTCACCTAACTGGTATTGTGTGAGCCCGTTTTCATGGTAACTGTCCGCTGTACTTGCGTGTTCCTCTCCAAACAGTTTCTTTCGAATTTTTAACGCACGCTGGTCTGAATGAAGAGCAGAGGTGTAGTCACCTAACTGGTATTGTATGACCCCGAGTCCATAGTAACTGTCCGCTGTACTTGCGTGTTCCTCTCCAAACAGTTTCTTTCGAATTTCTAACGCACGCTGGTCTGAATGAAGAGCAGAGGTGTAGTCACCTAACTGGTATTGTGTGACCCCTAGTTCATGGTAACTGTCCGCTGTACTTGCGTGTTCCTCTCCAAACAGTTTCTCTCGAATTTCTAACGCACGCTGGTCTGAATGAAGAGCAGAGGTGTAGTCACCTAACTGGTATTGTGTGACCCCGAGTTGACGGTAACTGTCCGCTGTACTTGCGTGTTCTTCTCCAAACAGTTTCTTTCGAATTTCTAACGCACGCTGATCTGAATGAAGAGCAGAGGTGTAGTCACCTAACTGGTATTGTGTGACCCCGAGTTGACGGTAACTGTCCGCTGTACTTGCGTGTTCTTCTCCAAACAGTTTCTTTCGAATTTCTAACGCACGCTGATGTGAATGAAGAGCAGAGGCGTAGTCACCTAACTGGTATTGTGTGACTCCGAGTTGACGGTAACTGTCCGCTGTACTTGCGCGTTCTTCTCCAAACAGTTTCTTTCGAATTTCATACGCACTCTGAAATGAGTGGAGAGCAGAGGTGTAGTCACCCAACTTGTATTGTGTGACCCCGAGTTTATGGTAACTATCCGCTGTACTTGCATGATCTTCCCCAAACAGTTTAAGCATCACATCTAGTGCTCGCCTGTCTGCATGAATTGCCTGCGAATAGTCTTCTTTCCTGTAGTAGATGCCAGAAAGGTCAAGATAACACTTTGCAAGTGCTTCATTGTGTACTTGATTAAAATCTACAGAGTCTACTTTACGATTTGGGGAACTTTCTTTGCATGGTGTGAGTGCTATTTCGTGATAATTGATTCTCTCTTGATACAGTTTAACGGCGTGTTCAGTTTTGTTCAGATTGTCTAGAACAGAACCAACATGTCGAAGAAAATAAAACGAACCAAGGGAAGTCTGTCCAATTGCCTCTAGTTCCTTTGTCATATGAAGAACACCATTGGTTACATATTGCTCGGTATCGGTTTCAACGAAATTCTCAGCTGCTTTGCTAACAAGGAAAACAACTTGCAATTTCAGTGGCTGGTTTGTCATGGGATCTTTTTCTTTACTGAGACAATCGTCTTGATCGTCAGTTTCCTTTCCTTTTCGTTCCAGTGGTGGAATAATGAGTAGCCGCGTATCTCCTGCCGCTTTGCATTCCTTGTGTATCTTGTTATAAAAGTGAGTCGATCGTGAGAGATCATTTTGGAACTGAAGATAAACAACGAGGATCTGTAGTATAACCAGTTTAAGAATGGTATGCTCTGAACTGTCGTTTAAGAACAAGAGAGCCTCTTGTAAGCATTGAGCACCGCTCTCGACTTTTCCATAAACGAACTTACAGATGCCAGAATAGCACATGGTCTTTCCCTTTTGCACTTCTGATGTCAAGGAAGAAGATTGTAATTTCGACACTTGGATTTTCTTTGCCTTGGAAAGCAGTTGCATGGCGCTTCCTTTTGCGCCCCAAGTTACTTCACTAAACGCCTTAGAGACAAGTAACTGGCGTTGGAACTCAGTTGCGTCGAGCCTTTTTGCAGCCTCAATTGCAGAATCGTAAATGTAGTTAAATTCGGCTCCTTCTGAGAAAAAAAGGGCATCCAGAAAAAGTTCTGCCTTAATCAACACGTCAAAAACACTCTCAGCTGTTTTGGAATCTCTACATCCCTCTATCAAGCTTTGCACAATAGTTGGTTTTTCTTCATAAAATGCAATAAATGCCGACATTGAGTGTCCTGAGAAAAACTGTTCATTTAGATGCTTGAAATGGGAAACGTAGAAGTAGTTGAGACGACGTTTTGAATTCAAAATCGTCTCTCTCATATGATGTTCTCCTTTCTCTCTGGCAAATGATTGAAGGAGCTTGTGCATGGAGAATGATCCGGGTTGTGAGCTTGAATCGAGAAGGGATTTTCTTCGAAGACTTTCCAATATTCTTTTGGCATGAATGGTTTTCGTTACCCCAAGAACAGCTTCGGCTACCTCCTTATTAAAACTCTCAGGAAGAACTGACAAGGACACGAGCGCTTCTTTTTCTTGTTGAGAAAGTCTCTGGAAAGAGGAGTCGAAAAGGAACTGCATACGATGACTCGTTGGATAATCTGGATTGTCCAACATCTCGACAATACTTTCTGTAGAAGACTCCACGAGGTCAGCTAAAATCTCGCTCGGTTGAGCACCGTTTTCCGAAATCAGTGAGCACAATATCTTAATGGCAAGAGGTACGTGACCACAGATTTGCGTTATTTGAGTGCAATCGGAGGTAGTTGCAGTTGGAACTAATCTCTCAACAAGACTTTGAGAAGAGACTTCATCCAGTGGTCTTATTCTTACAGCTCGATGACCTTGGAAATGCAAATTCATAAATTCGAACGATTCTCTCGTGGTTACGATTAATTTCATCTTTCTATTTCGCCTGAGAATTTCTTCAAGAAGTTGCAAGACATCTTCCTTCACATTTGACAAACCACTTTGTAACAAGTCATCGGCATTGTCAAGGATAAAAACGCAATCATCTGAAATGTTGGCGAATATTTGGCAAAGCTCATCGTCAAGGGATAAACGCTGAATAGGTTGCTGATTTGTTTCAATGGGTCGACTAACAAAGCTAAGAAGCTTTGAAGTTAGATCTGCTTTTGTCTGAAGTCCTCGCAATGAGAGAAAATACACCGACAATCCTCGAGACTGGAGATCATGTCCCACTGCGGTTGCAACCGCTGTTTTGCCGAATCCAGGTGAGCCCCAGATCGACACAATTCGGATAGATTCGGATGTCACATGAGCGTTAACTTCGTTACACTCGCTCTGGCGGCCAGTGAAGTTTGGAACCGTTGGAGGGAGGCAAGATGCTGGTAGCGATGGGTTTTTACCTTTTAAAGGACAAAAGCAGAGGAAAACGACAGATGATGAACTAGTTTGCTTTCAAACACTGTTTCAAAATATCGAGGATAAAGACTATCTCTCCTCTTTCTCTCTTTTAGAAAGTCGTCATTTTAGTGTCATTTTACAATAATTTCACCGACAAGACCTCCTGCCCTTCCCCTTCAGCAAGTCCACTTTTTATGGGGCGCGTCCTCTTCGATTTCCTTATTTCAATTTTCTGATGAGTTGTAATTTTGAAAACCAGCTCAATTTTTTACTTTTTTTTAGTGATTTCAATGGCCTCCGAACATATCTGCCTCTTGTGGCTCGTGGCGAAACTGGAGCAACATACGGGCGCCTGTTAGTATTCGTAGAATACAGTTTCCACAGATTTTGAAAAAACAAAAACCGGCGTTATAAGTTGTAGTAGTAGAACCGGGAGTCAACAAATACTACCATGTCGCAACATATGGAATAAAGAAGCGCCGCGCCGCGCCGCTTCTTTATTCCTTATGTTGTCTCTCCAGTTGTATTTGTTGACTCCCGGTCCTACTACTCGCGCGTTGTTGCGCAAGCACCAACAACACGCATTTTGAGATTGGGTACAACAGAGGCATCCCACAACTTGCCCAGCGCGGCGCGAAGAAGAGAGCGCCCTATTGAACAAGCGCTGCACCAAGGTACAACCGAGACACCCTTTTGAACAAAAGCCACATTTGGCACAACCGAGACACCCTATTCAATAAGCGCCACATTAAGGCACAACTGAGACATAATTCTTGCGGTCTCTATATATGGCAGATCAACAAATTCTTGAAGGGCTTCAAAGGCTGGCGCAAACAGACCCAGCACAGGCCCAAAACATTGCAGCCGTTTTGGAGAATCTTGTTCCCCAAACAGCCCCCCTGCAGGCGGGTATTCAAAACGCGGCCAGACCCGCTCCACCCACCACCTGGCGCCCACAACGGCGTCGAGGCCCCCGACGAACAGTAACAAAAGGAAAAGACGAGGGGGATTATGAGGGGGCTGAGGTTGGAAGGAAAGGTCGCCGTTTTATTGTTTGGCGGTTGAAGCAAAACCTTGACCGCGACAACGCCCCCCAGTTAATGGCCAAAATTCGAGAAAAAGTTCGCACAGCTTTCTACCTCAGACACACCTTCGGCTTCAAACTGCGCAACATTGAGAACGGCGCCGAGATCGAGCATTACAAGCCCCACGGTTCCCAGTGGTTCAACTCCCTTGCAGAACCAGAGCAATGGCTGCAAAAAGCAAAGGAGGACCGCCTCGGGCTTGATAACATTGACAGGCCGTCCACAAAATGGAGGTTCGTGGGTTTTACCACTCTCGATGTAAAGGCCGTGCTTGATCGCCAACCGTTGGTGGGAACAGGCCCCCTTCCTGATTGGCTGCGCAACCTTGTGTACAGCCGGGCAATGGTGGCTTTGGACACTTTTCGGGACAACCTTTGTCTGTGGCGCTGCATCGCTGTTCACCAAGGCGCAAGACCAGATCGCTCCACAGCAGCTGCCTGCCAGCTCGCGCAGAGCTTTTTCGGAGGCCCCTGTCAAGATTGCTGCAAGACATCACTCGACGATCTGGACAAGGTTGAGCAGCGCCTCAACAAAGGGAAAGTTTTTGAAGAGTGGCTTGGCATCCGCGTTTATGAGCCCGAACGGTTTGAAACGGGAGAAGTTGTTTGGCACCTCAAACGAAACGCGCCGGCAAAGCTGAAAAACATCTTGACGATCGGTGTTTTCGACGGGCACGCATTTCTCGTCAAGAGCATTGAGAGGTTGGCAAAAGTTTATGCGTGTGTGCATTGCCGCGCAAGATTGACACAAGCTTGCCACCTTCAACGCCACACCCAAAGATGTTCCCAAGGTGAAACGTGAATCATCTGTCCAAACTAAAAAGTTGAAGCACCGCAAACAACATTTGAGTAAGCTTTTTCCCCCGATAAAACCGTTTATGCCGCGCCCACCAACTGGGTCGAAAGAGAAGCGCGCCGTCGATGAATTGACATCCATCACGCGATGTGCGGACACGGTGGAGAAAGGTGGGTTGTTGGAGCCCCTGTGGACGGTTTTCATTCCGCCACCAAAACCGTTTTCCAGTATCACGGTTGCTATTTCCACGGTTGCCCAAAATGTTTTCCCGATCGTGACACAACCATCAGCAACGGAAAAACTCGCGAAGCCTCTTTCCAAGCCACTGTGAAGCAAACAAGAGCGCTTCGTGAGGCTGGTTTCAAAGTTGTCGAAGTATGGGCTTGCGAGTTCGGGCGGGACGGACGTAAACCACAAATCTTCACGAAAACCTTTCCACACGCGCTTCTGTACGACTTCGAGGCGTCTGGTGATAAAAACTACCGAAAAGAACCAACTGATACATTAACGTTTGAAAACGCTCACGTACCAATCTCCGTTTCTATCGGCGATACGTTGGAACGAATCCCAGCATACATTTGTGAGCGAAACTCGAAAGAGCTGATTCGCAAGTTTGTGGAAGAGTTGGAGCAGCGGGGGAGAGATATTCGGGACAAGGTGCGAGCGGATTTTTTGCCTGAGGACCTTCACTTTCTTCCGCCGAAACTCCGCGCCCAGATTGAAGAGTGGTGCGACCAAGTGCCGGCCCTCGGGTTCAACTCAGGGCGGTACGACCTCAATCTCATCAAAGAATATTTCGTGGAGCAGATCGCCGGGGCCGCTGGCAACATCAAAGTAGCAAAACACGCCAACAAAATCATGTTTACGCTGACGAAAGGGTTTCGCTTTCTGGATATCATTAACTATCTGGGGCCGGGAACCAGCTATGACAAGTGGGTGAAAGCTTACGACTTCGCAGTCCAGAAAGCGTGGTTCGCGTGCGAGTGGTTCGACGCCCCAGAAAAGCTCGACTTTCCCGGTCTCCCTGATTACTTCTTTTGGTACTCGTGGTTGAGAGAAGAATTCCCACTGTCGATGAAAGAATTCAAACAGTGCAAACGCCTTTTCAAAGAAAAGGGCATGTGCACTTTTGCGGACTGGCTGCGCCACTATAACCACTTGGATGTAGTTCCCGGGTTGGAAGCGTTGGAAAAGATGCGGGCCTTTTACACCGAAAAAGGCATCGACATTCTCAAAGACGCCGTGTCGATTCCCGGAGTTTCCCTTCACTATCTGCTTCGGGGCCCAGTGGAGCGGGGAGCATAGCTTTGGACCCCCAACGAGGAAGAGTACGCGATGCTGAAAGGGGCGGTTGTCGGAGGCCCAAGCCTCGTGTTCACGAGGCGCCACGAAGCCGGTGTCACAAAAATTCGATCACACAGAGTCGCCAACCCGAAAACTTGTCGAAAAATTCTCGGTTACGATGCAAACGCTCTGTATTTGTCAACCATGCGACAAGACATGCCTTGCGGGAGGGGGCAGATCGTGCATTACACCAACGAGGAAGCAGTCAGAGAGGCCCCCACCCTCACACAAAAAGTGAAAGACGGTTCTTGGTTCGGGATTGCCGAGGTCGACTTTGAAATTCCCCAGCACCTGTGGCCCAAGTTCGAAGAAATGGCTCCCTTCTTCATCAACAAACCAGTGTCCGCTGAAGCTGTGCCGCAGCACATGTTGAACTACCTGCAAAAATCTGGCAGAACCCGCGAAGACGGAAAGAAGCTGCTGGGCGCGTTGTCGGGTGAAAAGATGCTGGTGTACGCTCCACTTCTGCGGTGGTACCTGGCTCACGGGGCGGTCATCAAAGCAATTCACAGAACAATCAACTATTAACCAAAGAAAATCTTCACATGGTTCGTTGAGCAAGTGACCGAAGCGCGCCGCACCGGAGACGTGGAAAAAATCAAGGCACTGCTCGCGGAGGTGTTCAAACTGTTAGGAAACAGCGCTTTCCGGAGCGCGTTCATCTGCGATCTCGACGAAATCGGGGAAGCTTACGAGTTGGAAAGTCGGAAGCTGCGGATCACGATTAGAAGACCGTTTCAAGTCGGCATCGTTGTTTATCAGCTGGCCAAGCAGCGGATGTTGGAGTTTTGCTATGACTTCCTCGACAGGTTTGTCGACCGCAGCGACTTCGAACTGGTCCAGATGGACACCGACAGTAATTACATGGCGATCAGCGGCGACAAGCTGGAAGACGTGATCAACCAGAGCTGCGAGTGGAGTTCGAAGCTGAAAAGAAGAAGCGGTTGGCTTCGGACAAGTGGAACAATCGCGAGCCGGGGCTGTTCAAGTTGGAGTGTGTGGGCCAGCGCATGATCACTCTTTGCTCAAAATGTTACTTTGTTGAGGAAGAGGAGAACGGAAAAAACAAACTGAGCGCGAAGGGGATGTCAAAGAAACAAAAAACGTTGACCTGAGGGCGTTACAAAGCGGCGCTTCATGGCAACAAAGACTTGGCAACGAATGTGGGATTTCGCATGCGAGACGGGCGGATGATGACTTACGAGCAGCAGAAACTTGACCTGAGCGCTTATTACGACAAACGGTGGGTGCTACCGGACGAGATTCACACAGAACCAATCGAGTTTTATCAAGCGTGTTAGTTGGAGTTGGTCGGTGGTAACTCAGTGTTTGGTGGGACAATCATCAACTCTTCACGCACTAAGCTGCGTTTTGGCCCATCGTGAAGCCAATACAGGACAGGTTGGTTTGGTTTCCTCAAGGGTGAACGTTTTCAATGACCATATTGGGTCGGTTGCTCTTTGCACACCACCTTCCAACTCGCCAGGCTGAAACAAATAACGGACTTCAACACCACCAGGAAGCGATTTTTCTGCCACCCCGACAGGCCTCCTGAAAGGAGCTGTCGCTGGTTTTGCGAACACGCTTCGTTGCTTGATTGCATCAACCGGTTTTTGCTCTGTCAGCCGAGTGGTTTGGTTGTTGAGAGCGGCAACAACTCGCGGAAGCCTCTGCGCCCACACAACAGACCGTTGGCCTTCTGGCAGGCGCATCTCGACAGCGTATTGGTGGCCAAACAACCGCTCAGCAAGTTTGCGGTTGAACCCCTTCACAATTGCTTGGTCGCGGTGAACTTCGGGATGCCCCCGTCGGATGGTTGTGCCGTGACTTTTCATCGCTCGGGAGACAGCGCCCATGAACACACGACTGGGGTCAACTTGCAGCAGTTTTGGCCACTTGGGCGGCCCACGTTTGTAAATTTCTCAAAACCACGAGCGACTTCATCGGAATTTTTCGAGGTCAAGGGTTCGGCTTCCTTGAAACGGCTGGCCACATCAACAACAGTCAGCGCGTATTTGAAAAGTTTGCGCCCGACTTTGTCGTGTGGCATGAAGAGCAAGTCGGCCTGGTGCACCGCGCTGGGTGTGGGCACATCAAATTTTGGCCGAGGAATGCGCCGCGGCGTCGGAAGAAAAATTTGCTAAAGAGCCTGTTTTTGCAGCCACTTTTTTGCAACCTCTTCCGAGACTTTCGCGGCTTGTGCCAATTTTTTCGCTGCGGTAAACCCCTTCCAATAGCCACTTGGGCTGTAATAAATTTCTGAAAGGCGTTTTGCCCGGCTCGAGGCGGGTTTCTCCATTTTCAATATATGAAAAAAACGGCAAAGATGGAGAACAGCGCTGGGGTGTGCTGCGGGAAGATGGCCGAAGAAAATTTCAAACTCGTTTGTCAATTGTGTGGGCGGATGGAGGAGCTTGACACAGCAACCGTTCGCCCCGAAAAGAAGAGAAAGGGTGGTTGCCGGTCGTAATTTCTCGTGCCCACGTCCGCAAAATTCTCCAAAAACAGGGAATCTTTGGCGCCGTCAACACCAGTGTTTTGCCTGGGCAAGAAGTGTGCAGGATGCCGCGGTGGCGTTTCTTGGGCAATGTCATTCATCATTTCGGCGAGTTTCCCAAACCAAACACCCAGTCGGTCAATTACATTTGCTTTTTGCACGATTATTTTCAAGCGGTCCCAGAAGAAGTTTGGCCGAGAAAAAAAGAAATTCTTGAAAAGCTTGAACTTGTTTTCAAAAAATTCCAACCCAAGACACAGCGCCAGGCAAAAGAAAGGTTCGACAGGTGGTGGAATGCTTCCCTCCCTCAACCTGTGGTGAACCGTTCGGCGTATTTTACCTGAAGCTTTTCAGGAATTTCCATGCAGTGGTCGCTGACAAAGTCGTCGATCATTTTCAGTTTGTCAAGAAAGGCTTTCTCATCAAGGGGTTGGCCCCTGAGATAAAACCTGATGGCATCCAAAATTTCTTGTATTCCACCCACGCGAAGCCAGCTTTTTCAGCTTTTGTGTCGTATTTTTTGGCAGTCGCAACAATTTTCACGACAGCACCAAAAGCGGTCAAACCAGCAATGACACCAGGATTGAGAGTGACTCCTCCAGCAACAGCCCCAGTGAGCACCGCCTTTCCAGTCACCACACTGCGAAGTAAATTTCTGCGTTGAAATTTTCGGAAAAGCTTTTCATAGCCCCAATGTTTCTTGTGGTAAAAAGCGTAAAGCTGTTCAACATCTCAACGGTGTCCGTCGGAAGGGTCGGGTCGATGTGGTTGAAGTCGAAGATGTTGATAGGCGAAGGCTGGGGTTTCCTCTTGAGCAACCTCATGGTTGTATATCTCTCGGAAAATTTTCAGAAGACAGTGTCGTAAGAAGAGCTGTCCGGCTTTGTTGCGAGCATGGCTGCGCGTAGTTTTTCCCGCTTGTGCCACTTTGGGATTTTTGCAAGGGCAGACCAGTCGACATTTGTCGCACCAGTCGCACCAGGTGAAGGTGCAAAGAAAGCTGTTGCGGTGGTTGAACGACGCCATATTTATTCGAGAAAAAAACAGCTTCGACGAAAGCAGTCGCTGTCGTCCTCGAGAAAACGTTATCTCGAACTGCATCCCTCCCATACTGCTTGTGATGTGAAGAGGGAATGAGAGGGGGCGACGTTGTCAATCCTCCAAAGGGTCATCGCTGTGTATTGGTGATGCAACGACGTAATAGTGGTTTGTGGTGAAGAGAGGAAGCCGATGTGAAACTGCACCTTGGACGAGATTGGTGGAAAAAACGTGATGGACACCCTGAGTAAAGACGAATAGTGTGAAAAATTCGTGCCCCCCCCCCCCCCCCTGTGGGAAAAGAAACCTTTGAGAGGAGCCGCTTCCATGCAAACCGTTGCTTGTCAAATGGTAAACCAAACCTGGAAAAATTACAGGTCTAGCAAATGACACCACCCAATTTCGTGTTTCCAAAACAGGGAGTTGCCCATCAGCCAACCTTCGCTAGTTCAGGTTCAAAGGTTTGTGCAACATGATTCCCCCCCCCCCCTTGAAAAGAAAGAACCTCATGAATTCCATGCCCATTCTAGTCCAAATCGTCGTGTACCAGAATCGTCAATTTCAAGCCCACGCCCGTTGTTCCCGACGAGACTGTACCCATTCAAATTCAAATCTTCGTGTATTTTCATGCTTCCAGAATCCTCAATTTCGAGCCCCTCCACCCTTAATTTCCCGAACAGACGGTACCCGTTCGTATTCAGGTTGTCGAGCAAGCTGATGATACCACCGTAATCGAAAGAAACCCCCCCTCGCCCACTTTCATTCATCAGTCTGTGCCCATGCAAATCTAAGTCGGTCTGCAAAACCATCCGCCCAGCATTCACCACGTAGACAAGGCACATTTGAAACGAAGCCGTTCACGCCGTAAACCACCATTCTGCCCGCTGGCAACATTTTTGTCGCTTCTACATGCAAATCGAGGAATATGTAGGTGGGGGGCTAGCTTTGCCATCGGTGAAATCGAACCAAGGTTTTCACATAACCAGTAGCCGAGCCGACCGCTGGGAAGGTTTTCGATGCCTGCCCCCTGATTGACAAAGTGGTTGCGCTTGCTGTTACACTGACATTTCACATCTCTGGAGGGAAGTATTCGGCAACAAATGTGTAGAAACCAACAGGTAATGAGAAAAGATCGAACTCGATGCGCGAGCGGTATTGGTTGCTGCCATCTTTGTCTTTGATCAACGTGAAAAGGTACGCCTTTTGTTGATCAGATGGGACGAGGCAGAAACGTCGTTGATGTAAAGAACCACGATGTTGTTCACGCTCGTTGACTCGCCCATGTCGTCCATCAGATATTTGAAAGAGTTCGGTTGGTGGCCGGAAAAAGTCAAATTAGCTGCATCGACGTATTTTTTGGCGATACCATCACTTGGATTCGCGGGGTCTTTCAAGTTGATAAGTCGGTTGTTTTGCATGTCAATCCCACCCGCCATTCGCGCGCCATCAAGTGGAAGAAAAGGCATTTGGTCCACGTAAAATTTGTCTGCGGCGTCTTTGTCCTCCGCTGGAGCCCCGACATTTTTTATATTTGCGGTTCCCCATGTCAAGATCCTCGTACATTGCTCTTGTCCCGTCTCTTCGGACTAAAAAGGAATCGACGTATTCTTTGTTCGCCGCGTCTGCCGCGGTGAAAGGTGGAGCAAGATTGGTGATTGCGTTGTTATTCATGTTCGAATTCGCCTGCGCGATTGCGTCAAATTTGGACCGCAAACTGTCGTCCACGTATTTTTTGTTGACGACGTCAGTTTCGGTGGTTTCAGAATCGACTTCTTTCACGTCAAGAATTCGATACTCCGCCATGTTCAAATCCCCCCAAGAAGGGTTGGAGCCGTCGGTTTTCAGGCAACCCGCAATTTCTGAATCGAGAAGGCTTTTGTTCACCACGTTCAAAATGTCTTTCGCGTAGCCCACGTTTCGAATCATGTTTTCCCCCATGTCGAGATTGCCTGTTATCACAGTGCTGCCATCTTTTTTCACATAGTCACCGTGTGAGCCCGCTGGTCCTTGCGGCCCTTGCGGCCCTTGTGTTCCTTATCCCCCATCAGGGTGTTCGTTTTGCCCGAACCGCTTCGCCCGCAAATCAACATTCGAAAATAATCCGCCGGCATGTAAGGGTGCCATTGTCGATAACCGCTGGTGGGGGGCAAGTCCAGCTCGTAATTTCTGAATCTCATCTGTTCTATATACCCCCACCAAAAGTAGTCGGTATAGAAGTGGAGAGCGAAGGCTGCAGAAGAGGCGGCTCTCGAAAAACAACGAGATGAAATCTGCCGCGTGATCAAAGAACACAAATATGCCCAAGCTTTCGGAAAAGAAACGGCAGCGAAGCTTTTCCAGCCGATCACCTCCAGATTGGACAAGCTTGCCGAGAAAGAAGACGAGGCGGAACAGGAAGGGCCCGACTACACGATGGATGAGTTCGACATGAACCCCTTCGAGTGGAATGATTTTCAGCCCGATGGTGAATCCCCTCCTCCTTTTCCCGCTCCAGAAAAAGAAGAAGAAGAAGAAGTCTCACGGCAAGAATGGGGGGAGCCTGTGGTGACAGAATTTCTCGAAAAAACCAACGAGTCGGTCAGGTTGGGAACGATCAACAGACTCCTCAATATGCATAGTAACGACCCCACTTACAAGGTAAAAAAGAAAACGTCTCCTTTATATGGAAAATCCGTCAAGGATCTCAAGCAAATGCGGGATGAAATTAATGAACGAAGGGAAGGCCAACCTGCAATCGGCCAGCAGGAACCCTCCGATAAGGAGTGGGAGATGGAAGGCAGCGGGGTTGGGGGGCGGGGAGAGGCTGCCCACGATTTGGTTGTGATGGCCGGCATGATCGACGCGGGGAATACTTCGTGGAAACTCCGCGAAGACATGGTGTCATTGTTGGCGGAGCTCGTTGATCGGGGTGTGATAAATACCAAACAGCAACGGAAAATCGTCAACAAGTATATACGATGAAGTATTTCAGTCTGATCCTAGACTCCACAGAAGCGCTGACGGAAACGGGGGGGGGGGGGGGGGGGCGACCGCTTCAGCACCCACCACTTCACAACTTTTTACCACCCCCCTTTGCAGTTGGACCCTCGAGTCCAATACGAAACGGCCCTGGACACCTTGCAGATGAGCTACTCCTGGAAAAACATCAGCAAGGTGTACAACAACGACACACTGAAATGGCGCAATAAAGGTGACAGTTGGACGACTTTGACTTTTCCTGACGTGGTGTTTGATTATGAGCAGATCAAGAGGTATCTACAGAAACACACCGGTGCAACCAACCCGTCGGCAGAGGAAAAAGACAAAAATATTTTTTCGAGCTGTATTTCGATTACTGGCTTTTGGGGGTGGTGATTGTGCTGGAAAAAGATTATGAGTTCAATCTTTCTGAAGGAAATTTTGCGGATTTGATTGGTTTCGAGAAAAAAATTCTGCAAGATGAAACCACTTTCATTGGAACCAAAAACCCGAACATAACGAGGGAGTTCGATGCGCTTGTTTCATTGCGACTTGATTACCCACGTTGATGGCAATTTGCACAGCAATTGATGGCAATTTGCACAGCGACAGCGACAGCGAGAATGAACTGAAAATTTCACCGGAAGTATACGAAATGAACAGCCCAAGTGAGTGGACGAAGTTTTGCGATGAACGAAAGGGGCTCCGGGGCTGTCCGCGACTCGTTGCTGGCGATTGGCCGGGCCTTCACAAAAAACGCAACCAAGGTTGCAGAAAAGACCGCGAAAGCAGCGGCGGAGAAAGCCGCAGCTGCTGCTAGTGAAAAAGTGGGGAAGATGGTCGCTGAGAAGGGTGGGGCCAAAATCCGAACATTGTTGGACAAGAGAAAAAAAAACCCGCAGCCCGCGAAAGCAAAGCGCCAAGAGCGCGCCCGCAGTCCGAACGTGAAATGATGTTGAAGTTGGGGCGCCTTCTGGCAAACCAACGTTAATTTTTTTTCAACAGGGTAAACACGATGGCTTTTCGTGATCCGGAAAAATATCTTGTGACATCGGAGCTCCAGCAAATCACTCTGGACCGCCCGCTGACTACTTCTCCGAATGCGAATCACCAAAACAAAAACAATTGGACTTTGACCGTTCTCAACCGCGACCTCATTTACGATTGGTACAACGTGTATTTCCGGGTCGAATACAAGATTGAGGTCCTGGCGGATGGGGCCAACGTGGCCGCTGACACACAATCCGCCCCAGTCAACGGCTCTTTTTCATTGATCAAAGACTTGACAATCGATTCTGGAGACAAGCGTCTTTATCAGGCAAATGACGTCCACAAAATAATTTTCATCAAAGTTTGTTCAAGTAATCTGACGATTATGCGCGGACTGCGGCAATAGACGAGTTTTGGTATCTCGACACCGCCGACTCTCGGGCCACCGCCGCTACCGGGACCAACGCGAGGCCAAAATCCCGCGGCGCGCTTGCTCACCGGGGAGGGGGAGGGGCACAGTCAAAAAAATCATCCCCCTCAACCGTTATTCATTTTTCGAAACGTTGGCAGACAAACTGTTGCCCCCGTTGCAGCTGAGATTCACAATCGGTTTTCAAAACGACCACGAACTGCTGTTCCAGAACAACAACACTGGGCGACGAATCGTCATCACCAAGTTCGATTTGATGGTGCCGAAGCTGACGTTTACCCCAACAGGACAACAGCTTGTGAACGAAACTTTTCTGAAACCGCTCCGTTGGTCTTATTTGGGTGAGTCCGTTTCGATGAGCCCGCAACAAAGAGGGGCCGAAGGGCAGTTTCAAATATCTGCCGACGTTGTGGGGGCGAAACATGTTTTCGTTTCCTTTCAACGAGCGCGGAAACAGAACGCGTACGCCTTCAAACCCTACTTCGTCGACACGTTCGATCTGGATGGGGATGACTCGGCGAAATTGAGCACCTGTCGCCTGGAGTATCGCGGGGCTTTTTATCCCGAGCTGCAGTACGACGGTGAAGACATGACCCGTATCCGCCGGCCGGCGATCAACTACAAATATCGCGCCAACGACTACAACACAGGAACCCAGCTGGACCCAGCCAACTTCACCACCTTGTACCCGGTCCTTTAATTCGACCTTCGAGGTGTGAAGAGCATGGCAGGCGACCCACAAAAATGATCCTTCATTATCGGTTGAACGAGGCGGCGAACGCCCAAGATTAGATAATCTTTGCCGCCATCCTTTCGGAAAAAGAGTTTGGCATGCGTCAGGTCGGCAAGGATTTGGTCGTGCTGTGAAAGCCGCCCACAAAATTCTGAAATCTGATATAGAATGGCGCACAGCTATCACCCGTTCATCTTGCTTTTGTCCGAAGGGCAAACAACCAAGCTCCGCAAAGCTTTCGATTCGAAAACGCCCGTCACTTTGCGGCTAAAGCCTGAACAAATCGGACACGGCGACGAACTCCTTCTGACGGCCACCCAAATCAACCGCTTGCAAAAAGCCGCCAGCGCGCAGCTCGGTGTTGACCTGAAAATGAGTGAGACCCAAATTGAAAAAACCGCCCAACGGGGTGGCAACCTTTTTTCCACAAGGCTTCGTTTGGGGCTGTCTGTTGCAAAAACCTTGGGAAGATAGCTGGACTTGCGGGCCTGAGTTTCGGGGCAGAAAAATTGTTGAAACAAATTTTTGGAAAGGGGTTCGGCCCGAGAGAAATAAAGCTGTACAAAATGACGCAAAAGTTGTCCCCTGCACAGAATAAAACAACTCGAAAACCTTCTTGTTGGCAAAGGGTTGGTCAGAGGTGGTGGGGTTGCACAATATGGAGGCTTTCTCGGAATGTTGGCGTCAATTGGTATGCCGCTCGCGCTCGACCTCGTTTCAAAACTCATCGGAAACTGGTTGCATGTGCACCCCCGCCGCTCAATACCCACCCAACCTCCTCCGCCCAAACCGAAAGAAAAAGGGTTGCACGTCCGCCCCCGCCGTTCAATACCCACCCAACCCCCTCCACCCCAACCGAAAGGAAAAGGGGTGCACGGCCCGCCGTGGCAACGCCCGCCTCCTTATTTTAGGACGTGGGGGGAGAAAAAAAATGAAATTCAAAGATGTGTCGCTTCCCAACGTTGATTTGACAAATTGGTGCAAATATCTTGGCATACCACTTAAGGGGATCTTCTCGCGCAACGAAACGAAACCTTTGCACCATTCGCCCTGCATCATCAACATGGATGACTTCGGCTGTTTGGGGACACATTGGGTTTGCTGCTGGCCCGGCAAAAAGGGCATGGAGTATTTCGACTCTTTCGGCGTTCACCCTCCTGCAGAGTGGGAACAAGAAATGTGGAAACTGGGGAAGGAAACTTTTCTGCGCAACGACGACCAAATGCAGGCGATTGACGGTGTGCGGTGCGGCTATTATTGTTTGCTGTTTCTCAACGAGCGCAACAAAGGGGTGAGTTTTGCCGACATTCTCCGCGGGTTTTCTGACGATGTGCGCACAAATGAGAAAGTTGTGAAGAATTACTTCCTGAATATAAGGCCCTGATGATTGAGGTTTACTGCGTGAAAGGCAAGCGCACGACCCCGAATGTGCCCGGAACGGAACCGGTTGTCACAACAACAAAAAACCACCGAAAGTTGCTCAAGGTTAAATGCGCCGTCTGCGGTATCACCAAAACACATTTTTTGCCTACTGCGAAGGGTGGTGCGTTGGCCCGAAGAGTGCCCCTATTGTTGCGTGATAAAATGGCCTATGCGGCCAGCATGTTTGTGAATTCAACGGCTTCGTGGGGGAACGCTTTCAAATTGTTGGGTTCACAGGCTTTGAAAGGTGTGACATACAACATAAAACACGCCAGAAGTCCACGAAAGTCAGACCAAACATTCGTTACAAAATCGACAGGCCTGATCTTGATGGTCTTGGGCTTCCTGTGCCTTTCCCATTCGTTGACTTCAAAAAATTGTGGGATGTTGTTTCCAACCCGAACCTTTTCAAAGGACCTGAAGTTTCGGCAAAAGAGGGGCGCGCAAAGTTTGCCACAGACCCGAAACTTTTGAAAGCTTTCAGCAAAGCCCTGCCCAACCACCGCGGTTACACAGATGTTCTTCAGAAAACATTGAAAATTATTATGGTTCAGGGGTTGACATCCACGCGCTGATCGGGAAACTTCCCAAACCAAAAAAAGGTTGGACTTTACCCGGCCATAACTACACCGGGTCGTACAACCCTCTCCACGAACAGCCTGACTACAACCTTGAAACAAGTGAAATCCAACAAATTCATCAACACCCGACCGGGGCAACTGACGCGATTGCAATACAATACGATGTTGATTACAGCAGTTGTGGTTTTTGGGCAAAAAAATATGGTGAGGACGAAAAAAAGGGCAAGCTCGTCGCTGACCGAAAAATGGTCAAGTCGCTTGACGCAATCCCGTGGAAAAAAAGACAGTGGGGCCACGCTTTGGCCCCAAACGTAATCACCACGAAGCAGAAACGTGGTTTGGGTGTTGCTCGACGTTGAGCTCTTTTATCACTCGCCGCACTTCTTCGATAATTTCCCTGTTGGGATTCAACTTTTCTTGCACAAAACAGAAAATGGTTTGCAACGAGGCAATCATTTTTTTCGTTTGCTTGAAAAGTGTTTGTGTTCAAATGAAGGAAAAATATTGACCCTTGAATGAATGACCCTTCAAGTTTTCATGCACACATGCCAATGCATTTTTGGCAATTGAATGGTTAAAGCACTTTGGCAATGCAAAATCACAAATTGTTTTGCAAATTTCAGCACTTTCTTGCTGTTTTTCAGTGTCCTCGAAAACCCTCCCACTGTTTTCCTCACAGTTTCAATAGTTTCTTCACATGCAACCTTCATTTCGTGAAACTCATGACTATCCATTGCCAACCAAGTGGTGGGGTTTTCTTTGAAAATGGTTTCGATCATTTCTTTGCTTTGAGGTTTTTCACACATTTTTGCCAACAACCATTTCAATTTTTCAGGTGAATAACTTTTGCACCTCAGTTTCTTCCAAAACAATTTCACATCGTTATCGGTTGTGACTGTTCCGGTCTAAGTCTCACCGACTTCCCGACTTGTAAGTTTCGATGCCATGATAACTTTATCACACTCATCGTTCAAAAGGGTGTACCTTCGCATTCCGGGAAGGGGTTCTTGACAGCCGCAAGTTTTTTTCACCCGCTCCACCATTTCACAAAAAGTCAATAAGAGCTGTTTCTCTCGTTTTTAGAACAAACTCCCATGGATTGCCCCAATTCTGAACCAAAACGCATACGAACTCCATTGGTTTATAATCCACTGAATCTTTGTTTTCCTTTTTCAACCATTCTTCGATTTCCTGAAGCAGCGCTTTTCTTACCCTGCCTGAAACTGGGGGTTGAGCCATGATGACCAAGCGACCCAAACCTTCAAATGGGGAATCAAACAAATATCAAACATTCCGACTCAAACTCTTCGAAAAAACGTGGATACATGGTGTGAACATGTCCATCTCTATAACATTCATAACACATATCGTCCCGCACACAATGACTGCATTTTCTGCAATGTGTTATTTTTGTGAGGCGCTCCCATTTTTCACAATAGGGGGCAAACTCAATCAAATCAAGCACGTTTTCCCAACCCATATCCACCAGCTCTTTAATTTCGCGGCGATAACTTCCTTTCAAATTTTTTCTCGAAGCTCAACAGGAAGAGCTTGAATGTTTTGGGCAAGTGAACAACTTGAGGGCATGTTTGTACCTTGGTGCGGGGTTTGTTCAATTAGCTGTATCGCGACACCTCCTGCAACCACTCATCCCACACCCACGCGGGTGGGTCGTCCATTCCCTCCCAAAATGGGGAAGAAGCGCCGGTTCTTTCGCAAATATCACCCTCATGTGCCAAATGTGGCACTTGTTCAAAAGGGTGTCTCGGTTGTACCTTGGTGCAGCGCTTGTTCAACAGGGCGCTGTCTTCTTCGCGCCGCGGTGAGCAAATGGTGGGATGCCTCTATGGTACCCAATCTCAAAATGGGTGTTGGTGGTGCTTGTGCAACAACGCGCGAGTAGTAGGACCGGAAGTCAACAAATACAACCGAGGAGACAACATAAGGAATAAAGAAGCGGCGCGGTCCTTCTTTATTCCTTATGTTGCGCGAGGTGGTATTTGTTGACTCCTGGTCCTACTACTGTTATTGATTTCCAAATTACAGTAATTTCCACCAAACACGCACCTCTTTCCTACAGCACTCAAGCAAAAATGAGCAGACATATACACTTTAATTATAAGAGAAAACAACAACTTCCTAGTTTGTAGTAATCATTTCAAATGTACTTCAACAGTTTGAGCAATTTCTTTTTACGAGTACTTAAGACCTAACAAATGAAAATTGAAAATCTCCATTTGCAATAAGGATTAATTATAGTTGAATCTCACTCAACAATCCAGTTTGCAATTTTTACTCCCAGTCATGTCTTTAATAACAAGTTTCGCCTCTGTTACTTGATAAATTTTCTCTTTAATTATAAGTATGTATAAGGTTGGTACCTGCGAGTTTTGATCGATCATCATCCAGAGCTACCTTCAGCTCGTTCATCTTTCGCTCCAACATGGCGATGTCTTTTTTGTCAGCACAGTCACTTTCCACCATTCGCTTGATGGCAGTTGACAGGGCTTTTAACGCGTCGATATCTGAACTAACATCATCGAGAAGAAACTTGATGTATGCCCAAGTTTCTGTTCTTATACTTTGCTCCAACTTACGAACTTCATTTGTTGGAAAGTCCGACTCGGTCAAACTTCCAATGGCATCGATTGAAGCTGTCGGGACTCCAAGAACATTGAACGCATCTTTAGCGTGTTGTGCATGTTGATCAAATGTTGCTTTGTCCATCTCTGAGCTTGTCGAATGGCAAAGTGAATTTCTGAGAAGACGAAGTTGATCAATTGCAAGTGCAAAGGTTTCAGCGTTGTTTCCACCCGAGCTGACCACAGATGCATGGAAACTTCCAAGAGGTACACAACGGGGCTTCGCGTACAAATCACTAAGTTTGACACCGTGTATGGCGAAGGACTTCGCAAAAATAGTGGCCTGGAACAAGGCGGTGCAATCCCATTCATTGTAAGACTGGTGTGTGGGAACTTTGGTTGTACCACCCTCCGCAGAGACAAACAAGTTTCTCACAATAGGGGAGTCATCCCAGAGCTGGAAACCCGGGAGATGTCCAATGGTGTTGTCCCACATAGTTTTAAAAGTCTGACGTAAGGCTTTGGGAAATTCATTTAAAACGAGGGCCGAAAACTTGAAGTAGTTTAACTCCTCGTCAAGGTAGGGCCTCAAGGCCATCTTGCAAATGAAGCACTATCAAGAAAGTCTTGAATTACCTGAACAATAAATGAATTTCGTATTATTGATCAATTATTCAATGTCGGATTTGATTTGTAGCTGAAGCGCTTTTGTTACAGATTTCCCCTCTATTGTAGATTTTAATCTGAGGGTGGGGTGGGCCAATAATGTAAGCAGGTCGCTTACGCTCTTTCTTCGGTCAACAACAGAGAGAGTCTTTCTAATTCGAGTTACAATCTGGGAGTGCAGATGAGTAATGAAGTAAAGTTACAAAAGAAATAGAATTTTGTGAATACTTTTATTGTCCATAATGTGACAAATAATGCAATCAACTCGGTTATAGCGAGGGCACCTTGGAAGCAGCGGTTTAGTGCGTGACCGTACATAGTGGGACGTCCTTGTAACTACAGCACCAGTTCCAGATGATTTTCCACGGTTGAACGGCACCAGAAGCTTGTTCATATACCAACAGAGGAATTAAACCAGAATTTGACAGACCATGCGAAAGATCAGAATACCGTTGCACTTGCAGAAGAAATTGAACCAGTTGTTGGGGACTTTACATATGGCTTATCGATAATTGTAGCCGATTTTCGAAGTGCAGTATGTGCTACTGTGCTTTTATAATGCTAATAACTTGTCTATTTCTGACAGTTTTCAAAACATTATTTAGATTAATCTGATAACGCTGTCATAAAGACTCGACTGGCCTGACTGCTTACTGTAGCAGAACTTCATTCATCAGGATGATGAAAACCTCCGCTTAGTCTTTTCAAATATTAAACGATAAGCTGAGACAATCTGGCTAAAGGCCATTAAAACAATACTACATGGAAAGCAAATTTGGGGGAGTAGTTTTAATTACCCTCCCAGAGTGAATTCGTTAAAACGCGAATTAACTCTGTTTTGTGGAAGTCAAGCATAACCCATCCACAACATTTGCTGTGCGCTTGAACTTGAAATTGAAGCCGTCAATTTTTTTCATTGAGTCTGTTCCTATTCTTAGCGACTGGATTCCTTCCACAGATAGAGTTATTCCCATATCCCTAGACGTGAAAGACTTTGCAGTCTTTGTGATACGAATGTTATTGAAGATGAAACTCATTTTCTGCTTCGTTGTCCAAAGTGTTCATCAATTAGAAATGCCTTTTATGATAAAATAGTTAATAGAATACCGAATATTAAGCTGTTACCATTTGCTGATTTAAATGTTGAATTAATGAAGTGTGATGATAATATTATTAATATGCAGTTTGTTAAGTATATTTCCGCGTGTTTTGATTTACGAAACAATCTGTTGTCAAACTAGTTTAATTCTTGTTACCTGCTTTCGCAATACTGTAATGTTTTACGGTCATACAAATAAAGCTTGTTGTTGTTCTGCTAAACGTCGTAGAACCAACTGCTCGCAGGTTAGAAACCACTCACCCTGCCTGGACAGTTCCTTACACAACAAATTCCCATAATGTTTGACTGTTTGGGTTCGGATTCTCAAACTCTCACAAAAAGCAATACAATTAACACTGAGACCTAGAAAAAAGCAATCGCGTCGGCCTCAACTCAGTTGCTTCAAGCGGTTTTGCAGTTCAGGGTCATCGACAATCCATTCACTTGTTTAAACTGTCCTTACAAGAGCAGTTTGCAATCCCATTTCGCTGCAGGGAGTTCCTTGACGTAAACATCTTAATGAGATTGCAGATTTACTTTTCAGAATCCTTGTGTATATAGTACTTCGGAAAATCTTCCCAGAAGACTACATGGCAATTTCAAACCCACGAAATAAGTCAAAATATAGATTTCAGACCAACAATCAATGCCAGCTCTAACGAATACCCTATTTTAATCGATAAACAATTCAGATTATTATGATTACAAAGGGAGCCCCTACGAGACCACTAAACCCTAATCATTTATACAACGATGTACGCAGCCCTACTCAGTTCCCCTCACCTTTAAAAGAAGGACGCAAACGAACACAACTACTTATTATCATCAATGAAAACGTAAAGCTTGTGGGATGTGGCTGGAGTGACAAGGATACTTCACAAATTAATGTGATCAAGTAAGCTGAAGCCACTCAAACGGCACTAAGGCCACATGGTAGCGGGCATTACCCCTTAAATCTACCAAAGCAAAGATTGAGCCCAAGCATTAGCAGCCATGGACAGCTGTTTCGGCCTTGTTAGGCCTCATCAGCATGGCATAGCTAATGCTCAGGCTCAAGTACCCACATATCAATAAAACAAGCATTTGTGGGTATATCAATATCAATAAAACAAGCAATGCTTGTTTTATTGATATGTGGGTACTTGAGCCTGAGCATTAGCTATGCCATGCTGATGAGGCCTAACAAGGCCGAAACAGCTGTCCATGGCTGCTAATGCTTGGGCTCAATCTTTGCTTTGGTAGATTTAAGGGGTAATGCCCGCTACCATGTGGCCTTATTGCCGTTTGAGTGGCTTCAGCTTACTTGATCACATTAATTTGTAAAGTATACTTATTATCATCGCTACTCAAGTCTGACAACTGTCATATTCCATATACACGTCGCAAATTATTTAACTTATTATCAAGCTTATATGAGGTGCGATCTTTCAGCTATCTTTGAGGCTAAAATCAAGCGGTGATGAGGCATATTTGAGAGAGGAACGGGTCGATTCATAGGACTACTTAACCCACCGAAGCCACCATCCTCGAAGACCCAGGGGCAGATAGTCGGGACGAGCGAAAGTTTACAAGACTGTCGGCAGAGCCCCTGGGAACATTTCTTTATCGGACTCGTTCCAGAAGCCATTGAAATCCAGCTTCGTGATTGGGCGGAAATTTTCTGGCAAGGAATTTTTTTCTGCCCAATCGGCGATCAGCTTATGTATCGCACTCCTTTCGTGACTCCTTACACCAACAAGTAAGCGGTCAATCTGCTGTCGACCATATTTTTAGTGGTTCCACTTGTCTCGTTCGTTCGACAGATTTATCCTACGAGGAACATTTTGGTGGCAAGGGACCCACAAAACCCAGAAATCCACAAATTAAAATTGAACTCAAGTAACAATCACTTGTAAGGAACTAGAAAAATCAAGATGAAGACCTACCGCAGGCATGGTAAACTTCACGCGAAGAACAGCATGTAACTCGGACTCTTTCTCTGGTTAGGATCATTGTTGTTTGGTTTGAGCTTTTTTCTCTGGTTTATGGGCGATGAAATTTCTGTTGCACGGGCCAGACAAGTTTGCCGATCGCGCGAGAAGCACGTAGCTCGGCGGTTTAATATTTTGCTCACGAAATCGAACCTTGCAATCGACCGTCTCAGCTCAATTCGAGAGACCACGAAAAGGCCTTAGAGAAAGTGTACAGTTCCACTATGATCTATTGCAATGTTTTGGTTTTCATATTTTTGACTGGTATCTGTTGGCCAATAAGCTTTTCTTCCCAAGGTGTGCATAAAAATATGCAGATTGCCTTGCAGTTGTGATAATTGCTAATTGTGTTGTACTGTACATGCAAGATGCATGGTAATTTTGCACAAGCTTTCCATGAACTCTTTTACCACAGTGGTGCTGAGCTCAGTTAAAAAGTTAATTTAAGTTGTAAAAACATGTTTTAGAGTGGGCCTTTGCAAAACTTTGCTGGAAACATTTACATTATACTGACTGTGCTGCAACTTTTAGGTTGCAAAGTTTCAGATAAAGTTGTTTACAAGTTGATGCAGGATGTTTAGTGTCTTGTATGCACTCTTGTCTTTATAAACGCTCAAGTGTATCCATAATATAACAATTATTAAAGTCCATTTTTGCATGATACAGTTGTAGTTGCTGTGACTGCTAAGCCAATGGTACACCAGGAAAGGACTTGATTTCTCCCGTGAGGCCACACCAATTTTGGAATGGGTTCTACCTGTTACCACCCTTTTCCTTGACAATTTTTAAAACATGAGAGAATGCTTTCAGTTAATTAAGGAACCATGTTTTCAGTTCCTCACATAGTGGACATAAATGTCTTTGTGCCGAAAGACCCTCGATAACCACCTACTGACAAATCATTCTCAACTATACAGTTCACTGAGTCAAACAGTTAGGCTGATACAATGGTATGGCTAAGTATAGTTAAACTATTTTAAGGTAGGTTTCAAATTAAAGAACACAACACACAAACTATGCCCATCACCTGAATACAATTACAAAATATGTTAACATGGTCACTCAAACAAGAGAATTTAGTAGCTTCTCAGTAAGATATCCCCTTTTAGATAAAGTGGAAGCAAAAAAAGTAACAAAATAAACTACAAGGGATTGATATTTCATTTATTTTTTGTTTGTTCAGAAGTTTTCTTGATAGTGAGATGTAACTTTAAATTCAAGTTTCCAATGTCATCTGTTTGGATATTGTAGTGATTATTTGTCACAAGCCTTATGGTCTCAAGTTGTAATAAGGTTTTAGAGTAGCTGACTGGAATATAACAGAAGGTGGCTTTTTTTATGAGAATTTAAACAGCCTTCAAAAAACGTTGGAAACTTTTCATTGAAGAGCAGGTGGCTCAAATTTAAAGAAGCCACTTTTTCGCCAGCTGCCAGCACTTCAGCAGAAGCTTACCTTGTACTTAATGAAATTTCCAATGAGTATACCCAAGATGAAATTACACCCTCAGTTTCAGAGGGGGGTACAAAAACAATTAAAATCATTCTTAAAATTTAATTGTCCATCTGTTATCTGATGGTCTTTCACTTTGCTTTTCTACAGCGGCCCAAAAGGGTCAATCACAAATCAATTTACCAAAACAAAAATCAGTTTCCCAAAACATGAAACAGTTTTTCAAAACACAAACAATTTCCTGAAACACAAGTCAATTTACCATCATCATTCACTGAAACACCTCTTATAGGCTAATCATAGTAAGTGCACTGTACAAGATGTTCAAAAATACCATATCACACCACCTAATTCTTGGGAGCTATGAAAGCCCTGTAATGCTACAAAAGGTATCAGGTCAATACTGTACCACTATTACCATGCAAAACATCTACCACAAATCTGCTAAGGTCTCAAAAATTATGCTAACTCTACCAATAGTGGGGAAAACATTAAGTGTCTATTATGCTCACGAGAGTGATGATTTTTGTAAAAATCTGTTTTCATCTTAACATAATGCATGCCATTTTCCATTCCTTTCCCTCCAAAACACTGGAGTAGTTCCTATTCGAGTCTTACTCTATAGACAAGGTAATCACCTGTTTCAAAAGCATAATCTGAACTCACATCAACGTCAAAATGGCATCTGTATGTAAGAGAATGTCAGAGTATTGGGAAACTGATTTTAATTTGATAAATTGGTTTGTGATTTCGGCCTCCATACTTTTCCACACAAAAGCAGCCTTCAAGCCCAATGACCTTACATACATACATTACTTTATTTACCCTCGGATTTTTGAGTAGCTTGTGTAGCTAATATCTCCGAGCATTTAACCATCAGATGAGAAATAGACCACCACACCGGGAACTACGTCCCCTACTCTTTTCCATTTAACCTGGTCTTTCTTTATAAGTGGATGGAGAGACAACCACGACTACGCGTAAATTATTTTAAACTGGATTTTCTCCGGCCATTTCAAGGTCTCTCTCGAAATTGAGCTGGACTGAGCTGAGACGCGACTGCGAGTCGATTGTAAGCAGTGGATGGTTCGATTTCGTGAGCAAAACAAAATTCAACGGCTGCGTTTCACTCGCCCGATCGGTAAACTTGCCTGGCCTGTGCAACATAAATTCGATCCCCCCGAAAAGTTTCAGGAGCGGCCCACAACCTGTGAGTACACCAGAGAAAAACAAAAGCTTATACGAAACAACAACAATAATATTGTGGCCGAGTTGTCAACAATTCTTCGCGTGAAGTTTACGATACCTGCGATCGGTCTTCATCTTGATTTTTCTAATTCCTTACAAGTGATTTTTGCTTGAGTAGAAGTTGAATTTGTCGATATCTGTGTTTTGTGGGCCCCTTTCCACCATAACTTTCCTTGAAGTGTCGATACAGCGATCGAAAATATGGCTCACAGCAAATTGGACGTTTGACCCTCGGTATAAGAAGTCACGAAAGGAGTGCGATATATAAGCTGATCGCCGATTGGGCAGAAAAAAATTCCTTGCCAGAAAATTTCTGCCCAATCAGGAAACTGTATTTCAATGGCTTCTGGAACTAGTCCGATAAAGAAATGTTCCCAGGGGCTCTCCTATCCGTCTTGTAAACTTTCGCTTGTCCTGAATCTTCGTCCCAACCCGACTCTCTGCCCCTGGGTCTCCGAGGATGCGAAGCCACAAGATAGAGAGCATTCGCTGTAAGCCAAAATCTACCCATTTTGTCAGTGTTGCTGAAGTTTTGAGACTTCGCTATCACATGTTTTGAAACACGCTATGGTATTAAAGTGTTTACATCCGAAAATGATTTACGCGAGAGATTGTCTGTTCTATGATCCCGACGTAGTCAATCGAACGTTCGGTAATCGAACCCAATCGAACCCAATCTCTCGATTGAGTTCGATTGGGTTCGGTAATCGAACTTAATCGAACTCACAAAAAAGCTGCAGTTCGATTATGTTCGATTGCCGAACCAATCGAACTCCAATCGAACGACTGGGTTCGATTGGCTTCGATTGGTTTTTGGTTCGGTTTCGTTCGACTGACTACGCCGGGTATGATGAGCTTAATATTAATTAACTGTCCAGCAGCTTTCAGTTGATTCCGATCGATTCCGAGTTAAGTTTCAAGTTTCCTTTTGAAAACTAACTAGAGGCAATTCAAAACAGAATTTATCACGATCTTTACGGTGGGGTGCCTCTATAGCTAGTACTAAAATCTTTAAATCTGGCTGCGGATAGCGCGGATCAAAAAATATCTATCTTTAGAGGTTCGAAACAACGTTCTGCCAACGCATTTCTGTGGCCAATGGTGTCATTTTCCAAGAATAACGCATTCCTATATATAGCTAAGGACTCGAAATCTACCGGTTAACGCCAAGACGTTTGACGAGCAGAATTCATAAGTTAATGATCATGATCAAACTAAGTTATGCTAAGTTTTTTAACCAACATAGCAAGATATACTTTATTTATAAGGCAAAGAAAGAATACAGTACCTGTATCAAGTTCCTAGGACAAGGCGAAGTTTTCAGAGATACGATGTCCAGTGGAGACAATAAAGACAGCTTGACTGACCTAACGGAGCGTCTTGCAAAGTCCTATGATTTACATACCCAACACTGCAACAATGCGCCAAAATGTAGCGTGACTCCTTCAGGCAATTTACGTCATAGATACACACCTCGTATTGGGGGGTTTACCCAATTCGCTGTAATTATATTTTGTGTAAATTTGCGTTGAGTGTGCATGTGTGTTTGTCATGATTACCGACTCGAAAAGTAGTCATAAATATTTCGTATTTGTAGTATTACTAAAATATTCCCATTTTCGATGCAAATAACGTGAGTTAGGAGTAGATGTTGGTTATCCAAGTAGCTTAGCTTTCAAGTTAAATGGAGTTACTCAGTTATTACAGTGATGGCTTGAAAGAATGCCGCGTAAAGCTGATTTAGTGTGAGTGTAAACCTTCACGCAAAAATTAAAGATAAAAATGGAGGTTCGAAAATAGTCTAAAATAGACAACCATTTAGCATAACAAAAGAAAACTCAAAACATAAACAACATCAGAAACCTGACATGGAAATTTATAGACTACTGTGCTGTCAATTAACAATCGGCGGTTTTCTTTCTTGCCGCGATTTCAGCTCTTAATCGCTTAATCGAGTCCTTCTCAGAGGCAAGCAATTGACATGAATGCTAATTAGATGCCTTTAAGGCAACAGAGCATCAATAAACTGGTGATGGTAGCATTGCTTCAACCAGGGCAAATGATAACGCTTTTTTACGATCGCATCCAATTAGGAAAAATAGGATCAACTCGAAGAAAAAAGATACCCTGTTTGTGCGACTATAGTGACTAGCAATGCTTTTATAATAATAACAACAACAACAATAATAATAATAATAATAATAATAATAATAATAATAATAATAATAATAATAATAATAATAATAATAGGTTGCCTAATTATTATATTTTCAAGGCTAAATTTACATTTACTTGATGATGATACTTAAGAACACCCGGAAAATTGATTGTTAGCTTTTTTGTTTTGCTCACGGTCTGTGAGTTGCCTGGCTATTGGCAAAACTTTGCTGACCAGGATTGTAAAAGACTTCGTTCGTCTTTTGACATTGAACTAAAAGCTAAGACAATCTGGCGTCAAAGGCACCATCGATTTTTTCCCTTCGGTTCATTCCTATTTTTAGCACGGCTGAATGCATTGAACAGGAAAGAACTGAAACACTCAGTTATCCCAGAATTTTTGATTGTTTGAGTTCGGACTACAAAACACTCACAGATTCTAAATAAGGCCCAACACAGTCCTCACAAGAAATATCACAAAGCTAGTGCCCTTGAAATTAGCTCTACCGCAGATCTAGTTCAGCGTCATCAACACCAACAATTTAGACATCAAAAGATGTCCTTACAAGAACATTTTTGCATCCCATTCTTCTCTGCAAGGAGTTTCTTTGCCAACATTTTATTACGGCATCATCTCAAATACCTTGTAATTTAACTTCCGGAATGTCTTTGCATACAAGACCTCGGAAAAGCATCCCCAAAAGTCTGCATGGCAAAGTCAGACCCAGGAAAAAAAAACAAGAATACAGATTTTAGACTAACAGCCAAACATGCAAGCTGTATCAGATACTTTATTTCAATTTACAAACGGTTTTCAGAGCAAAATGATTACAAGGGGAGCCCCCACGGGTCTGTGAAAACCTGTATCATTTATATGACAGGGTTGGCGCAGCAGGGTTGGCGCAGTGGTGAGAGCGCTCGCCTTCCACCAATGTGGCCCGGGTTCGATTCCCGGACTCGGCGTCATAAGTGGGCTGAGTTTGTTGGTTCTCTACTCTGCTCCGAGAAGTTTTTCTCCGGGTACTCCGGTTTTCCCCTCTCCACAAAAACCAACATTTGATTTGATTTGATTTGATTTACTTAGAGTTAATTTGATTTCATATATGTGAGGCGCATTTGAAAATTGTATAATTGAATTTGCGCCATATAAATAAATATTTATTTATTTATTTATTTATTATTATTATTATTATTATTATAAACACAGTCTTTGTCCCCCTCCCCTTCCAGGAGGGAGGAAAACGAAGACATATACTTAAGCCAACGAAGCCACAAGACACAGAACATCAGCAATAACCAAAATCTAACTATTTTGTCGGTGTTGCTGAAGCTGTGAGATGTCTCGTTTTTTTTGCCTTTTGCCGAGCAATTTCGGTTTATATCCGAAATGTATGCAAGATACCGTGTGTTGCATAACTGAACTAACAGCCCAGCAGCTTTCAGTTGATGTTGTTAAAAAATATGTGTAGTGATCTTGTTTTCAGTTAAGTTTCAAGTTCCTTTTCACAAACAAACCAGATACTATTAGAACTGCTATTGAAAACAGAATTTATCGGGGACTTCACGGTGGGGTGCTTGGTGCTCTAAAAAATAGCAACGCGGATCGAATCGCGAGGATCAAAGGATGGCTATATTTGCAGGTTCAATACAAAGTTCTGCAACGCAGTTCTATGACGAATGGCACTCCTTTACAAGAGTAAGGGATTCCTAATTCCTCGAAATATAAACTTATTCTTTGCAGGGGGATATCTAACCTTAAATTCACTGAGACGTTTGAGCGAACTTCACAAATCAGGAATCAAACTAAGTGATATGTCGGCGAGTATGTAGCCGGGAGTTTTTCAGATTATTTAACAAACATAGCAAGATACAAGTTTGCTAGGCACAGAAATGCAGTACGACGTTACTCAAGGTGGGCGAAGTTTTGAGGCACACTTGATCAATGGACAGAGTAACCACCGCTGAAACAAATGGAGCGTAGTGCAAAGTCTCATGATTTACCTTCCGAGCGCCACAACAATACGGCAAAATGTAGCATGACTCCTTGAGGCGTTGAAACGTAATAGCTACCCCCTTTAGTACAGGTGGTAGGGCTCTCCCTAATTCTTAGAAACACAGGAAGCGTAAAATTCCAAACCTGTTATGTCAGCGATGAATTATTAGATGGATAGACTAACAATAATGTAAATCGCAGAACAATTTTTGCCAAGTGGCGTTTGAGAGAAAACCGTGGTATGCAAAGCACTCGAGCTCAAGATGTATATCACTATACCTTAATTTGCGCTTGTTACAATATGAGCCTTGAGAGGAAAGATTGGGGCGCGCAGAGCGCTATACGCCGCGGATCGAGCGTCAAGCACTTCAAACATCCCTGGGAGAAGTACGCAATAAAATGTCATACGTGGCGGCTCAGTGCAGCTTGGCAAGTGGCGCAATCCTTTTCCTTTCTCACGGCTACAGTAACCTTTTTATACCAACTCTATATCATTACTACACCGCGGGCATAATTATTCATCCTACGTCGTATCTTTTGGAAAACTTTGTTAATGTCACTTGCTGCCCTTTAGAAGCACATTTGAAAATAACCTAATTGATACTTGCTACATAAGTTAATGAAATTATTATTATTATTATTATTATTATTATGATATATTTTCTATAACGTATTTTACAGAAAGGATTTTCGTTGATTTTTCTTTCCATTGCAGTTGATATCTATGGATTATCGACTGATTACAAGACAATTCACGGCAGGCTTCCTACTCATGCCCTTACGCGAGCTATGACTGAACTTAAAGCGTTATTAAAGTGCCTATGACCCCCAAAATGTTTTTGCTCGTTTTCAATTTTTGAACATGCATGAAAAACGACTTAAAGCCTACAAACTGCTCGAATCTTCGAAAAAGCCATTTTTGCACGTTTAAATTACGCACTATTTAGCCTCCAAAGTGTCTTGGAGACTGGGATCTAATTTAACGCATTCACGCACCCGCTGTGACGTCACACCGGGTGCCGCAAAGATGTCATGCTGCCAATCGGTTGAGCGATACAAATTATTCAGCAACTTCGGACTATTAGTGCAACTCTTCATATTGGACGCTCTTTTTCTCTTTGTCCGCACTGTTGACGGTGGATGAGGGCGTGTCACGTGACGTTTTGGTCATTTCAAAGAGCTCTACACATTCAAGTCGTTTTTCATACATGTTGATTTGAAAAATGGGGGAAAACAAATTTCGTGTCATATGCAATTTAAGACATCATGAAGAAAGAAAAGCTATAAAATGATTCTTCTGATAGATCTAATTGCCTTGCATGGTAGCATGTTACGAATTGCATACTAAGTTTGATATTTAGTTGGGATTGTTATGGCAAGTAAAATTTTAGCTAATGGCGTTTGAAAATTAGCTCAGCACCTAAATTTCACAATTTTTTTTAAATTTTTTATTAGTCGCCATGCAGACATAAATGGTTAGTCTTCAGAAAAAATGACAAACCGCAGGGATTTCTTTCCCCACCCCGTAAGCCATACCACCAACTTGTCCACGGTTGAGATTACCTGTCACCTCCCAGGTTAACTGTTCCTGCGTTTCAGCTGTCGAAATATCCCAGGGATTTTTTCTTCTTGCTTTCCTATATAGGGATACCAACTTGTCTTAGTTGCTTGTACGGTTCTGTACTATCCAAGATTTCCCATCAAACATGAAAATAGCTGACTTAAAGAAACTCTTACTGCAGCACTGTAATCCAACTCCACCTGTACCTATAACATTTGTATCTGATTACAGCATAGAGAATTTTGCTGAAGCCCCCAAGAAAAACAGCTCCAACAGGACCCCTCAACCACTAACTGACTTTATCCCTGTGACTTTTGTAAATTGATTCAATTATCAACTTGGTGAAAACACAGGAAAACATTAAGCTATCAGAAAGTGAACGTATCAAACGACTGGACCTAACACCAATGAAACATGGATATACACCTGAAAGGCATTATTATTATTACTATTATTATTATTATTATTATTATTATAATTATTATTATTATTATTATTATTATTATATATCGACCTGAGAGGACCCGTGGTTCGAAAACAGACAACAAGCAAAACAGCGTGGAAGTAAGGTTAGCTATTTTTATTAAGAATTTCACCGTATTTTTGCTTTCTAAGACCGATGGTAAATATTCCCATACAAACTCTTATAATTTCGCCATGACCATTATTACGCAAGATGATCATGACACCCATCACACCGCGGAAGCTTGGGCCGCCTGTGCGAAATCTAGCCATCGTCTGTCACACGACCAAACTAGTACTGTCTAGTACTGATTTGACGTCTCAAACTGATTTGGAACGCGGTAAGTCTTTGTAAACATGCATGCAAAGCAGGTTGTGACGTTAAATTAGGAATAGACCCACGCCAGCCACTTTTGACTCGGTCGTGTGCCAAATGATACTTACTTTATAGTAAGTTTTGAAGCCCATAAAAGATCAAGGTTTCTGAAATCTGGAAACTAAAATCTGGAATCCGCAATCAATGGACGTGGAATACTGAATTCTGGAATCCACAAGATTGTGAACCGGATTGCTTCTCATAGGGGGGCAGGATTTGTTTGGGCTCTTACATTGGTATCGTTAGTGGATGGAGCATGCACGGAGTTGGCCGAGTGTCGCACGTTTTCTGAACCCAGAGCGTAAATCCTTCCCCGTGTGCTTGCATTTTCTTTAATTCATGGGAAAAAACCCAAAAAAGAGGCTCGAGGCTCAACTGTGGACGCAGGGTCAAATCCTAAACGCTTGAACATGGACGCAACTAATACTACCGATGCCACGGCAGCGGGCAACGACAACGGAGCCAGCAATTTCACACATGACGGAAAGGATGCCGCGAGCGACAGCGAAGAACCTACGGTTGAGGGATGCAAGACGGAAATTTAAGCTCGGAACTCGAAAGGATTTGCTGATGCAGAAGGAAAGAGGGACTCCTAATTTAGAGTTCATTCATTAGTGTTGTTTTTTTCCTTTGTCCATAACTTAATTTGCCTCAAGTGTAATTGTTCAATAGTTGTCGTTGTTGTTCTTGCTGTTTTCCTGCGTTATCTTTTGTTATCGATTATTCTTTTTTTTTTTTCTGTCACATTAAGCGTTGTCGTTTTTAAGTAGGATCATTAATAGGCAATTAGTCAGTATGGTTACAGGTGCTAGTGCTAATAAAAACTGCAAATTCGTATCTCTCCATGTGCAAGGCATTAGTTGAGTACGCTCAGCCCTACAATTTTTATTTGTTAATTTAGTTTTATTGCGTTGTAACCAATTTATGTAATGTCCAGTATGTTTAACTCTTATTGTAAAATTCATTAATAATTCATAAGACTAACAACCAATCTACGGGTAGTATTTGAGTCACATGTATACCTCTCTAAACCCCAATAAAAATCATTAACTTTCATAAAAGTTTCCTGCTCCGCTAATTAGTATGCATTAACTTTCATACAGATCTCTACTGATTAACATTACAAACACGAAAAACACAATCTATTGTTTCATTTAACAAGTAACATAAAATATTCGCGTCCGACCTTTATGCTCGCCTGCAAGTCGCCGTTTTAAATGCCCATAAAGGTCTCCCGCTCATATTTTATGTATTACATAAAGGAATAAAACAAATTATTAGTGGATACCACACTGAAGACTTTATAGTCACAATTTTAGCATAGTTTTGACAACTTGCATAACGCACTTCAACACCATGCCCAGTTAACCGGCAGAATCAGACGTTCAGCCCAACTAAGACCCGTCCTCCATTTTAACGCTTGACTTTACCACTTCGCCCGATATAAATACCTTGGAATACCCCCCCCCCCCAAAAAAAAAGGAAAAACATTTTTATAAAGGGGGTTAGTTTCTAAATAAACTGTTGTGCTGCGTCCTTTAGGAGTTAAACACCAACATTTGGTTTATCAACGGAGTCACTAATGTAAATTGACCACCGTACAAGGATTCAAAAAGCTGACGTTTCGAGCGTTAGCCCTTCGTCAGAGAGAATAGAGGAATTTTGGGTTCTGTATGCTTAATATACATAAGAAGGAGCTACGCTATTGGCTGTGACGTCAAATCAGGAATAGACCCGTGTCCCTTCTGACTCGGTCGTGTACCAAATGATCCTTACTTTATCGTACGTTTTGAAGCCCAAAATACTTTCCAATACTGGAAATAAAGTCTAAAACGTTTTTTGAATAAGTGCAAAGTTTTATACGAGTGGAAAAATATTTTAGTTTTAGGTGCACATTAACTTCACCGTCCCGTAGTCGAGGACGCGATCAGATCTGATCTGAGGCAGATGACTACACATCACAGCCAGTATGATTTCACGTATGATTCTAAGACCTTTTTTGTGGAGCAGAATGAGATTTGAGCCCACGACCTTCCCCTTAGTAGTCAGGTGCTATTACCTACTGAGCCAACCAGGCGTTGATGGTCTGTGGTCTGTTCCATCCCGGCAGCACATCCCAGGGTTGGGTGGAGGATGCGCAAGGGACTGAACACCCGTCCCCAGAACCTCTGTACATAGGAAAATCTCTTAGGAGGGCCTATGTGCCGGAGAAGGAGCCATGGTTGTACAGTATACCATGACTTTATCGCACAGAGAGCGTTTCTTGTGCAAAACTAACTGAGGCTACCCGGAATGGATTGACGTTTGAACACGTCTCGCCACCTTTGCCAAGTTTTGCTCCCGTGTCTAAGGAGGGAATAAGAAGAAAAGCATTTATCGATATCTTCAAAACTTTTATTCATTCTAATCACCTTAGTATGATTTGCTTCCTCACCAAATTCACCCTCCGCGATACCCTTGTTCAATCCTTTTGGAATCATAAGGACATCAGTGCTTGGACATCTTCCGAAAAGGTTTCCGCAAGCATCAGCGAAGGCACACGAGCAGGAGCCCATCACCAGGAGTGTTCAAATGCCCTATATTACTGTCACGGCGTTTTTACAGACCAATTTATTTTTAGATTGAATTTCCCTCCAAAATCAGACTCCCGCAGGAGTCCAGTGACCAATTGCAAGTCGCTGCACGCGGCACAGGCACAAGTATCTCCACGTACAGAGCCCTCGTTTTCGCTCATTAAAACTATTTTTGTGGCGCTCTCGTTGCCGTCGCCGTCTTTGTTGTCCTTTTTCGCGGGAAAAGATAGTCTAAAAATAGATCGGTCTGTAAAAATGCTGTGACATTAGTACGGGAGTTATACGCTCCTAGTAATGGGCTCCTGCCAAGAGTCAATACAAACTCTTTCAAACGCGAGCACGTCCTGCTTCAAAAAAGACAAAAACGTGTTAACTCTACTTATCGAGCTGTACTACGTTGATTATTGTTATGCTTACAACAGCACGTGGCTGCGTGGTGGCGGTGTCAGTTGGCCGTGTAATTATATAAACTAGCCACGAATAAGCGTCACGGCTTCCCTTGGCCGTGTAAACTAGCCAAGAATAAGTGCCAAAGCCACGAATAAGTGTCAACACAAGTACAATCAGCCGCAACCTTGGACAAAACTGTTGAGGAAATTGCGCTTGAAACACATCGGGTGAAATGGCTATTGTTCTCGCAACATTTACTTACAGTCAGTGAAAGTTTGTAGGTCTGTCATATCCCTTATTGTTATTCCAAAATGCTCAAGAGGAGGCCATTTCATTGGTTGCCATGAACGCGCGGCTGAGCTCATTAACATGGAATTGGCGGGTTAAACTAACAATAACCAAATCGCTCTATTATATTTCCTTTTGTTTAACCAAATCACAAATTTAAGCTTGTAAATTAACCCAATAACTGTTAGAACGCGCTGAAAAAGCTACAAAAACACGTCACACGCGGTTTCGCTTACCGTATTTAATAACTTTTATGATGAGTGGAGTTCGCTTCCACGCATTAGTGCTATGACCAACTTCTCTACCGTTTAAGCCGGTGATAGAAAAAAAGTAGAGTAGCCAGTTTGCTCACATATTGAACTGCATGCTTGCGGAGATAAACGTAATAATATAAATTAAGTAATAATTTATAGTCGTGTGCTCCATTTTGCTTCGACTCTGCCAGTCCCGAACTGATTCCCATGCTATCAAAGAAACCAAACCCAATTACACACAAAAAAAAACCGTTAAAGGCTTAACGCAAGGCTGGTAAGTGAATCTTTTGCCACGCTGTATGAAAAAAAGGACGTGGGACGAAATGGCGAAGTTATCGCAAGGTAAGATAAAATTGTGAATAACCAGTCTGAAATCGTATAAACCCGTGATTTGACCCTGACTGAGCTATTAGACATTTTTAATCGAGTATCAAGCAATAAATCTTTTGAATCTTTTCTGCGTAAATTGTTCCGCAAGAAAACCAAGACGATCCACTACAGAAGAATACTCGCAATCGTATAACTAATTTTATTGGATCGGAAATTAAAATGTACAATATAATCTACTTAACTAAATCAATAAGTAATAAATAGGGAACTTTCAAGATAGCGTCATTTGACGGCAGTTACCTGAATTCAATTTGTTTTTCCTTTGTTATTCAAATTTTGGAATCCCAGCAGGGTAAAAGTAACTTACAATAATTCTAATTAATCAGCATGAGAAAAGCAAAACCTGAAGGATTCTGGTTGAAGTCAAATGGCGTCGTCATGCAAATATCCTATTTGTACTGCGCTTACATACTGAGCTTAAAAACGAAATCTTGTGAGGACTAATAATAATAATAATTAAAATAACAATATATAATTATAATAAGAACCTTCCCAGAATTCTTTGCAGCTGGAAAATCGTCAATCCCAAATAACTTGGTCAGTTTGAGGGCAGCAAGACCCCCACGTTGTCTAGAAATAAGTCTTACCATAAACTAATTATTGTACAAGACTAAGGGCGATGACGTCATTGGTCACGTGACTTTGCTCACAAGTGCGTTTTTGCTCACTGTGACGAAGTTATTTTGTTATTGCAAAAGCAGTCAACGTGGGTTGAAGCACAATGGTGTGAGCCATTTCGGACTGCCCGGGTACCGAACAAAATATAAATATTAAGGGAGGTATATACAATTTTCAATAAGTGGGAGTCTGGGTACAAGTGCTATCTCGCGTTGCATTAAACGCGAGGAAACAAAAATTTGGATATTGGTAGATATATTTATGAAATATACATTTTTGTCATTTTTAATGCTGTGACGTCATCGGTCACGTGACCAGAACGGACCGAAGTTTAATATTCGCTCTACAAGTTTACTAGAACCTTTCTCCAAGAATATTTTTAAGCGAAGTTGTAGTTTAATAAATAGTGTTTTAAAAAATGGCCATGATTACTTTTTCCTAAGAAAGTGCGGCAGTAGAAAATCTAACTGAAAAGTTTGTCAGCTTCCTGCTCAACGACCATTTGAGGTAGGAACAAAAGAAAATTTTGCCTAAGGCTTGAGAGTATGCTCTTTATGATGGCGTTGTCAGTTTCTTCTAATTTCAATTGCTTTTGGCGATGATCGATGTTTAAGATTTTTTTCAGAGGAGAGGGCCTGGAGGAAAGAACGAAAACGAGGCTATACTTTCGCGCGCTTTTTGTTTTCACTGCGACGCCGCGCCACAAAAGGTTAGCTAGAAAAAAAAATTCCAAGGACTGGACAACGGACTGGACTTGCATTTTCTTTAAACGGAACTTTTGACGACTTTTTTAATTGTTTTTTTTTTTATGGCTGTTGTCTGCTCAGGGACAATGTATGCCTGAGAAGGTAAGTTGATACAGATAGTTGTTGCTGTTTGTTAAAAAAACAAAACAAAAAAAAAAGCGCGTTTGTGGTACACTTAAATGCACTTCCCACCTAAAGTATTGTTTAATTCTTGAAATTATAAAACTTAAACTAAAAGTTGCAGCAATGCAAAAGAAATCAAATTAATGCTAACATTAAATGAAACAATTTAAGTTGCTTAAGGCAACCGATGCAAGCTCAGTAATTTTACTAAATACGATATTTGAAGGTTAAAAACGTATCTTAAACAGTGACGGAATAAATGATTACTTTATTTTCAACCGGAACTTAAAACGTTACCTTCATTCGCACAGACATCAAAACTTTATTTTATACTGTCCATGAACTAAATTCCCTATTACAATTATAACAAAGTGTACAATAAAGCCATTATTCAAAGTATTGGCCTAAGAAAAATAGTTGCGCATAAACAAATACTGGAACAGTTCGTGCTTTCAAATGGATTACCCAAATGAATTACACGATTCCGACACATAAGTTTAATTTGAGTGGCGAAACATTTTGTTGTATCTGAAAAATTACTGTACTACAAAAAACGTTTTCACAGAGGTTGTAATGCATGGGGGTTCACATAATTTAATTCAATTTTATAAAGCTAAAAATTGTATGTCAAAGATTCAGCAGAAACAGAGAAAAGTTTTAAAATCACGGCTGTTTGTGCGAGTTCGTGTACGTACGCGCTAAACGCGGGCTAAACGCGGAAAGTACCTAAGCTCAATAACTCTGAAGAAGTCAAGTACTTAAGTTTATGTCAAAACCGACCAAGAACCAGTCGAAAAAAAAAACAAAGCAAATAATTATTTTAATAGATTTGGCAGTTTTACAAAGTGTTACGCTTCTGGTTTGTGGCACCTATTTACAATGGTAGTCTGAGGAAAAACCTTTTTACAACAATGTTTAAATTATAAGCTTAAGCTTACGGTAAATTTCATTTGAATCTATTTTTTAAACTGAGGGGAAATTAAAATGTAATTTGCTATAAGAATGGGTCCAACACAGAAATCCTGAAAACCTTCTTCACAAACAAACTGACGATAAACTTGAAAACCAAATTTGAGAGAAGGCTTAACTTCTTGCCGAGCCATACAAAAGTTGGGCACATAAACAGAGACAACGCTTATCTGGCTTATCGGTTGACCGTAAGTTTTTTGAAGAAAACGACTAAATAAAAGGGCGACGGTAAATACCTTCTCCAATCGTCGAAAAGGCTACATCGGGCCACTGCGTAAATCGCACATCCTTCCACATCCACATCCTTCGTCTTTAGTCATGCTCAAAGCACAGCGGGAAAATTTATGTGTTGTCGAATGCAGTCGCGGCGCGAATTCAATCCCTTTCACAACGCTTTAGATACATCCAAAAAGCCGTCCATCAAGCCTTGATATAATTCTTCCCAGAGTGGCCAGTTAAAAATATTTTCACACTCTAACACATCTTCAGGTGACCTAGTCGAAGTGGCGGAACGAGAGAGTCGAACGAGGTATCGCACAGCGTTCATGTGCTCGTTAATCCACTGACTTGGTCTAAGGTTTTATGAGACAGGATGAACCAAATTTCAAAAAAATTTCACCGTTTTGAATGTAGTTAAGCTTCGGACTAGAAATTTCCCATTACTTTGTTAAACTTGACCGTAAATACCACTTTCACCACAGCTACAGCGCTGTCGCAAGCAAACCGTCGCTTCGTTTCAGAAGGTCGATTCACTTTCTGTGATTGGTTAAACAAAATGACGTGTGAATCGCGAGGTGTGGAGAATCTACGATTCGATGACAAACATAGCGGGCGATGTCTTCCTTCGTAATTTAACCAAAGAAAAAAATTGCAAAACATTTAATTTTTGGTTTATCGTGAACTAAAAAAACTGTCAGAACAAGAGCGGTAGGCGTGTTTTCAGAGCATCTCTCTCTCTCTCTCTCTCTCTCTCTCTCTCTCTCTCTCTCTCTCTCTCTCTCTCTCTCTCTCTCTCTCTCTCTCTCTCTCTCTCTCTCTCTCTCTCTCTCTCTCTCTCTCTCTCTCTCTCTCTCTCAACTAACACTTGTGATTTCTGGTATGAATGAATTAATATGCAAAAACTAAAAAAGGTAAAAATAATAAAGAAAAATTGTCAACTATTTTCCCAAAGACGTAGAAATACACTTGCCTCGATCCAAGCCCACTCATAATAAATATCCACAAAAATATGAATACAATCTTCCGTCTGTACAACATTTAACCCCCAAATTTCAATACAACCATTTTTTTTTTTTTTACATTTATTAGTAAGCTCTGGCTTGCTGGCTCAGCAACAAATAACTTTCAAAACCATGAGAAGTTAAGTGAGAGAAACAATGTCTACAAGGTCTAAATAATAAGTCAGTAGTGCATGAATGGGTGGGGCAGGGGTTCTGAACCTTCAACTGATTGTACTTTTTTCTTCTGGTTCTACCCCTTACGTAGCAGTATCTACTTATGTCTTAACTTTGTTGCAGAGTCTAACAAAATTGCAAATTCATCACAACTTATCATTGCCTTACCACCTTGGGAATGCCACCTTGGGAATGCCACTTTTTTGGTAGCCGCTTCAGTACACGTCTATTATTTCTATTTCTGTATTGTAACCGTTTTCTCCATTTTTACTTTGCTTCAGTGTTGCCCCTGAAGAAGGTTAGTCATGTCTCGCCGTAATATATGGCATTAAAAGTTACCCTTTTCGACCATCATTTTGTTTCTTTGCCTTATATCTACCTTTTTATGGGATATATAATTATATATTGTTATTTCCGGTTTTACTTGTAATAATAATAATAATAATAATAATAATAATAATAATAATAATAAAGACTTTATTTATCCAGGGTAGCACGTAATAGCCACAGGCTAATAAACTTGTGGCCCTGATTTAATCAACTAATTACAAGTTAAAAATAGAACATCACTTAAAATTATGAATAAAAACATGCGATTGAAATAATCGAAAAATGATCATATAAAACTCGAGTACTAAATATGAAAATGATGTAAAAATTGCTGGTCCCTAAAAATCTTACTCCACACGTTGTGCTTAAAACAGGCTACAGAATGCACTTTGCTAGTAGATAAGGGTACATTATTCCAGAATCTTGAAGCGGATACTGCAAATGTGCGTCCACCTTCGGTTTCTCTTTTATAGTTAGCAAATAGCGTTGAAATTAGCGTACCGTGTATTCCGTGAATGACGTTTGTGATTAATTACTAGGTGATCATCTAGGTAGCTTGGTAGAGACCCATGTATACGTTTGTACAAAATGGAGCATTTGTCTATGTTACATTGTTCATAAAAAGGAATCCAGTGTAGCTTACTAAATAATGTTACCGATGATGCTTGGCGGTCTGCGTGCAAGATAACTCGCGCTGCGCGCTTTTGTAACTTTAAAACTCTATGTAATAACTCCTTGTCGCACGATGACCAGATAACACTCACATAACTCAATACCGGGCGAATTATAGCATTATAGTATAGTAGGCGTTGAGATAACGGCAAAAATACTCTAATCTTACGTAATACAGCTATCCGCGAAGAAAGCCTCTTACAAATCATTTCGACATGCAAATTAAAAGAAAGCATGTTGTCAATTTCTAAACCCAAGAGGGTAGCACTGTTTACAATTTTGAGGGTTTTTACTCCATCTGTTGTAACATTCGGCAGATTGCGAAGTTAATGGGTGCAAGTCTTTTCCCGGTAATCATCAAAACCTTCGTTTTTCTTCGTTTAAAGGTAACTTATTTGCATTAGCCCAAAGCTGAATTTCACTTACAGATGTGTTCAGTGAAAGTTCCAGTTGTGATATGTTCCCCGAAATCCGAAGAAGTTGTAATTGTTGTATCATCAGCGTAAAGATCAATTTGAGAGCTGACGTGGAAAGGCAGATCATTAATGTATAAAATAAAAACCAAAGGGCCCAAAATACTGCTTTGAGGAACGCCATGTTTAACTAGAGACTCACAGGATTCCGCTCCGCCTAAATAAACTGCTTGTTTTCTACTAGACAAATAAGAACGACACCATCTGAGCTCTTGATTGACTATGCCATAAGCCCCCAACTTCTTTAGTAGAAGTTCGTGATCGACCATGTCAAACGCTTTTCGGTAATCCACAAGCACCATACCAGACACCTTGTCATTGTCCAGACTGAATAACAGAACATCGATAATTTTAATAAGAGCTGTCTGGTAGTGTGCTGTTTTCGGAACCCAGACTGTCTAGAGTAGACCAGATTATGTTCATTGAGAAAGGTATAAAGACAATTATGCATGTGATAGGTCGATAATTACAAGGGTCGTACCTCGCACCAGAATTCACGCTTAGCTGAGCGAAGAATAGCAACGGCTTTGTTCCTTGCGGAACGATAATTAGCCCAATCAGCCATGTCTCGTCTGACCGCCTAGCAACCTTCAGTAAGTGATCCCTGATATGGAGCTGTTTAATCACTGCTTTCGTCGTCCATTGAGGAGGTTGAGTGGCCTGTTTCACGCGCTTTTCGTGCCATGGACAAAGGAAGTCAAGAACAGAGTTAAAGATTTGCTCCCATGCATAAATAACTTCGTCAATATCATCAAACAAAAAAAGCAGTGTCCCAGGGGGCTTGAAGGAATGATTGTAAAAATTGCTTCTCATCGAAGTGTTTCATGTCCCGATACTTGATTCGCGATACTTGATTCGTGATACTTGATTTGCGACTTGAAACTTATCATTGAGAAAAACATTGCTCAGTCACCTTACTGTCAGTACAGGGACATAAGCCAGCTGCATGATGAACAGACAACAAGGTGTGGCTTAATCATGGCATGAAACACTGTGCTCAACTTAAAGTACATTAAGTCTTGTGTAAGGAACCTTGCTGAGGCTTGTTCAATGAATCTGTTGAATCACAATCATAGTTGCTGTTTCTTGAAGAGGGCATTAGAATAATTATTTGTGCTCCACTTTCTTTCTCAGATGGTGACCCCATCTCAGGACACGCCCATGTCAAACAAAAAGGATGGAAAGTTCATCCACTTTGGTCGAATCGAAAAATTTCCAAGAGGTGCAAATATGTGATAACTATCATGTGTGTTTGATTTAACCGTCAATTGTAACTTTACAGAAAATTATTTACTGCAATACAGTCAAACCTCTATTAAAGTGCACCTAAACCCAAAATTTTTTTTTTTTCACTAAAATAGATCTTTGTACCTGTTTGAAACGCATTGCACCTTTTTTACCAAATCGTGACTAGTTATTTTGACTTTTCTAGGGTGTTTAAGTTACAAAATCTGGCCATCGTCTGCCCCACGACCAAGTCAGAAGGGGCTTGGGTCTATTCTCGATTTGATGTCACAAACTGCTTTGCATGTATGTTTGCACAGACTTAATGCAATGTAAATCAGTTTGTGACGTCAAATCGAGAATAGACCCAAGCCCCTTCTGACTCAGTCGTGGGACAGACGATGGCCAGACTTTAACACCCTAGAAAAGACAAAATAACTAGTCAAGATTGATTAAAAAAAAAATAAAAAAAAAGGCGCAAAGCCTTTCAAACAGGTGCAAAGATTTATTTTAGCGAGAACAATTCGGGGGTTTAGGTGCACTTTAAGCGGCCCTCTATTAAGCGGTCACCCCCCCCCCCCCCCCCCCATTAAACGGATACTTATCAAATTCCCAAAAGGCGGTTCCCTTATTTACTGTAAATTCAACCTCTATTAAGTGGTCACCCTCTATTAAGCGGACGCGGTCACCATTCAAAATTCCCAATTGGCTAATTTTATTGTATTTCATCTCTGTTAAGCAGTCACGTTGTCAATTATCATGCGATATTTTGACACCACAATATGAAAACCGTGTCCAGTTTCTTTTAACAGCTCAATACAAACAACATAAAGGTACGTGTACATATGAGCAGGGTAAGAGTAGTTCATATTGAATGGCAAAATTGAACGCTATTAATGTGGTTTGCAACAAAGACCATTGCCTTACAAACAACATAACAATCTTAGAACTGTAGGCGTGAACTTTCTTGAACATGCAACTGATTATTCGATGTTTTTCTCATATTTTGTGTTACTGCTGTTATTAACCGATACAATATACTGTATGTTCCATCTTACTGTTCCATCTTACTGTATGTATACTGTATGTTCCATCTTACCTTATTATATGCTACATTTTGGAAAACCTCTTTTAAGCAGTCAGTTGGCTTTCCCAAGGGTGACCGTTTCATAGAGGTTTGACTGTACATTGGGTATTGGCCATTTCAGAGTTACGCAGGGAACTGGGGCGAGTTTCAAATTTTAACCAATCAATAAATTGACACCATCACATGAAAGATTGGCCATTTGAATAAGTTTGATGATTTTTGGTTTAACAGAGACCAAGTTATGGACTTTAAAACATAGTTCAAAATCCATAAAAACATCTCTAATTTTGAGGCCGCGTCCCCTGCTGTTTCGTGACAACTGTAAAATCCCGTCAAGCACCTACTATTTGGAAGTAATATCGCAGAAACTGAAAAATAAAATTTAAGATTTTATATGTTTTTGGGTACGTTTGTATGGATTTTAAAATACCGTCTGTTTTAAAGTCCATAAATTAGTCTCCGCTGAACTTAAAAGCGATTCTAACTTGGTTAAAATTTGAAAGTCACCCCGATTCCCTGCGCAACCCCGAAATGGCCAATAAGAGACTGACTAGATATCATTAACCAAGCTTATAAAGAATGCATGGATTCAAATTTTAAAATTAGTCACAAAAATGTCTTACATACTTGTGAAGTCTGGTATTTTTTGGTCAATGATTTAAAGTTTAGTGAACTTTCTTATGCCACTTGATCTCCTAGGGACGGCAATATTCTTTGAGTTCAAGCATTACAAACCGAAAAAGGATATTGTCAGCACAAGATGTTTTGCTTTTATGGAACAAGATGAGTTTAAACCAGAACCCGCCTGTATAGAACTGTAAGTTATGGAAAAAATTGTTTCTGCATATGAATCACTGTGAAGTTCTCAAGGCAGCAATTACTGAGAGTTAGAAGTCCATTTTTGTCTCGATATGTGGTTCTGTCTTCAAGTGTCACCCACCATGGAGTTTTTCCCAGTATTTTGTCAGTATGGGAATCAAAAGGTTTCGTTTAACTCATAATACGGTATATGATATTATTGTCAGGAATATTTCTGACTATTAAAAGTTGAATATAGATTTTTGAGCTGAAAGAAAGAGAGAGGTAACTTTCATTATGCTTTTGTTGATCGTTTTAAAGTAAATTTTCCTGGCAGCACTCTAATTTAACAACAACAACAACTTTATTACCCTTCTCCTAACATAACAAGTTACAATAAAGAAAATAAAATTATGAAAAGAGTAATGGCTTCCTTAATAACTGTGAAAGCTACATTTAAAAGACAGGTCGGACACACGAGTAACACACGAAACAAAAAAAATCAACTACTACAATATAATCGGCTACCTAAACTATCTACCTAACCTATCTAAAACCATAACTTAAACATAGTCCGCATCAAGGACGTCTTCAAGCAATTTCTTCGTAAGGGGCTCGTCCTCCATATTAGTAGAAACTTCAAACACTTAAACACAGATACAAAAAAAGGAAAATCTGTACAAATTTACGGAGCAAAGAAGAACGCCATCTTTACTCACCGACCGCTGACCAACCGCTCGATTAAGTGAAGAAGTAACGAAACGTGTGGTTCATTAAAGCGATACATAAAATTATTTTAACGCTGAAATTGACAGTACTGCTGAGAGACAGAGCTACAGCCCGTTCACACAAGAGCTTAAACATGTTTAAGTTGGTGTGAATGGGGTATTAGATGTTATTACTATTACTAGGATATATAAGCACGAGAAAGACTGTACTGATAGCAAAAACAGTAATATAAAAAAAAATTGACGTTTTTAATGATGTTTCGGATATCAAGGTAAGAGTCATCTAAAGCTAACACGTCAAAAACAGTTCATTTTATTTTCCTTCCCTAAATACAGCACTAGATGATAATTTGAACCCCGGCAATCAATTTTCCAACAGAATACTCAGTCGAGATACTACTCCCCACATAGTTTTAGGCCAACAAAAACCAAGCTTCCTTAAACTGAAACTGATTCTAGCTTTCCTTTTTTTCACAACAACGTAGTTGGTCTGAGTGTTAACCTTGAACAACTTCAAACTCATATTTTACATGAATTACATTTTCCTTAATATCATCGGAGTTACACAAATTACCAATGCTAATTCTCAGTTATGTACAGCAAAAATACCAGGATACAGATTTGAATACGTCCCAACCCCTCTGGCATCAGGGGGTGTGGGAGTGATGAGTCACTTAATTATCGCATTTTAGAAAAGGCCTCTAACGAAGCCTATTAGGCATTGTGGGCTGAAATATCCTACCTTCTAAAATGCGAATCATCCACCTATAACCATGACTTTCTGTCGTCCCTTCAAAGCTGTTTTCTCACTCCTGCAATTGACAAACCAACATGTGTCCGCTATACCTCCGCCACCCACATTGACAATATCTTCATAAATAAACCTGATAAAGTGGCGGCCTCTGGAAAGACTATTTCTGATATAAGTGATCATTTCTCGCAATTCTGAATTTTGAAATCTATCAGAGATAAAACTAAGTTCAAGAAAACTAAAATGAGAGATTTTTCTACCAGGAGGCTTTCTAATGACTGTTTTAGTGAAGATCTTTCTAATTTGGACTGGAATGCACTCTTTGCAAACGAATCGCATGACGTGAATAAAGTAATGTAGATGTGTATTCTCCTCTTTTTACAATAAGTTTAATACTTTGGTAAGCAAGCATGCATCTATGAAAACAATATCAAACCGTAAAGCAAAACAGCTATCCAAGCCATGGATTACTAAAGGTTTGCAAACATCCATTAGAATTAAAAATAAATTATATGCATACGGTGACGCGGTTAAGTAGAAAACCTATAGAGCAAAATCGATACCTTAACACCCATCAACAAACACCAATATTATACTAATTTATATAACGATAACCTGGCCAACATGAAAAAAAACTTGGGAAGGAATTAATGGTATACTTGCACTTAAATCGAAGAGCGTCAAACCTATCAGTGTCACCTTTCCGTTTCCACAGTTTGTTCAGGACCGTATCGTGGAGTCAAAAGGATGCTGAATTATGATGATCTGAAGTGATGAGGAAATTAGGGCTGGTGGGTCTGGAACCAAGGATATAGTGAAGTGAAACTAATTCCCAGTTGCTTGCAATAATCTCAAGCAGGTGGCTAACAGGTTTAATACGTCATACGTGTTTTTCAGATATCAGAAGCCCACAGACTTTCACCGCAAGAGGTTGAATTTATTGACGCAAAAGCCACTTTACCTTCACGTGTTACAATCAACACACTTGATGATTAAACCTCCTGTATTCCCAAGAATGGACAAGTTCATGACTGGAAAGAGAGTCCTCGACATCACAGAAAAGTACTGCGCAACACTTAACATTTGAATTGTTAATTACACTCCAGGATTTATCCACAAAACATTGATCATGGTCTCAATCCAAGACTAGAATGAAACAATTGAGGCAGCTTAAAGGATATTTAGTTCACGCCAGAATCCTTTGTTATCACTTGTGGTCTTTGTAATTATATTGATTTTATAAAATAATGCTTTTGTCACAAAAGTGATTTCAATATCCTCTTGATATTCAGAATTCTCACCAACGTTACCTGGTTTTACATGTAAAGTTGGCAGACAGTAAGCTCTTAGAGTTGGCTTGAAGTATATGTAACGACGTAGTTTGCATTCTGTGCAATGATTTTATCATTACAGTATCTGTAAGGAGTGTTTGTGACATGTCGATCTATACATTCGGGGCAATTTAATTTTCCTGTTTACAGTGCCAAGAGTTTGTTTTAAGAGCTAGTGTTTATCTACGACACAGTGAAGAATTCTTTAAAGCAGCTCAACTACAGTAGCATTGGATGTTAAAAAAATGAGGTTAAAATTTCTTCCTTTTCGTTTTCTTTTTTCTCTTCTCGTAATTCTCTTAATATCCGAGACAATGAATGCGTTTCACAACTTAACCACATATAAAGCGGGTCTTTATTGACTTGGCCAGTGTGGTATATTACTTACAGAATTTTAATTTTAATTTTTGAACAAATAGTATGAAAATTTTATTCCGTTAGGTTTAAATTTGAATAGGAGATGACATACATTTATAGGCTCTATGAAGTAATGTCATTTATTCACAAACCTTTTGTTACAAAAATTATCATTCACTTTATCACAAAGGGCTCTTCATATAAAAATAAACTTTGACTTCCAGGAATGAAAGTGGATCAAAGCATGGCCTTTTTTCCAAGGTTAAATTTGCATTTAGGTCTTGGGGATATCCCACTAAGCAATATGAACAAAAGCAGATAATGATATTTTCAAAACTTTTATTTACTGTAATAATGTTATTATGCCAGTTAACATCCTTACCAAAATTCACTCTCCTTACACATCCTCCTCCTAGTTCTTGGTCTTTACAACCGTGATAATAAGGCTAGGTTCAACCGAAGAGTGTATGCGCAAATGCAAGCATCAGCGAGAGTCCATACAGAATCTCTTGTAACTAAAGCTCAAGCTGATTTTAAAATTCTTTTATCCTTTATAATGTAGCCCGTGTAAGTTGATCAGAAATCTGAATTTTAGGATCTTTCCACGAGTGGAATACGGAATCCAGGGTTTTCGAACAGATAAGAATCCGGAATCCAACCTCTAGAGTCCAGAGTCCAGTGTTTGGTTGTTCATAGCAGGGTTAAGCTAATCCCGGGTGAATTTCATTCTTTTTAATTACATTTTTATTGGGATATTTTCGAAAGATTTTCTTCCTGGGGTTTTAACTTGAACTTTTCTTTACATCGAGCATACATTTTGCAGGTAAAAGCATTGACAACGAGCGACATGTAAACCTTGCCAAACTCTTAACTTTGGATTAGCTTTAACCGGCGTTGGAACAATTGAACCCAGGTTACCTTATTAAATGAGCAGTGCCACGGCCGGGCATGCGCGATGATGCTCTCGAGTGAGCAACAGATTTTCTCTTTCCGCCATCTTCAATTTGGTCCGTAGGATTGATTTCGGCCAGTATTTCTTATAATACACATTGAAGCCTCAGCTATATTCCTCTTTTAGAGATTTTTGTTTCTTTGTTCCGCACCACATGGATTGCGTTGATAATCGAAAGTATGTATCGGCGACGAAACTTGAAAAAGACTTGATGTATCGCTACTGAACATGCGCGAGATCCGTGACACTGTTCCTTTAAACATTGATGAGTTTAACTGCAAAGTAGCTTCAAGTTACATGTGTTACAGATAACAATTGCTAAAAATAACTGGTGCATTATAAAAGGGGCCCTTTTATCTCAAAGTTACTTGCGAAATCTCACTGATTTGTTAGCACAAGGACCCTAAAACAATTCGTTGAATAAAATAGTATCAAAAGCTGTAAATTATGACAAATTTGTCTTCGTTGTTTGCTAAGATATTTTCTCAACATCAGCCACGTACCGGTATTTTGAACTTTGTAACGAGCGATGAGTGGAACCCAATATTAATGGTCGCCAAAAAAAACCCCTACGGTTTGAACTCTTGAACTAAGATCTGGAAAGGCTCAAATTTTCAATCAAAGAATATACTAGCCTATACTGAATAGCTTCGTAGTCTACGAAACGTAGATTACTAAGTTTTTTTCGTTTTGTTTTGTTTTGTTTTGTTCTTTTGTTAGTTCAGCAAGCCATTCCTCATTTCAAGTGTTTGTGATGAAAGACCCATTGGTAGGCAAAACAAAATGGTTTAATAGTCAAGTAGTAGTAAGTCCAGGTAAAGCTCCTGAAGTTGTAGGAACCACATCGTCCTGTCCAGAAACTTCCGTCTTACCCAACCCCTCCGTGTCTTCACCGCACCCTATCCCGCGCGGGGCAAGGAAAAGTTCTGAGACAGGGCTAAAAGGGACAAGAAGACAAGAGTGAGTCTTATCGTAAGACAATGAAATACCAAGTCCCCTTCGGGTATCCTGACGTTTAAAACCGCTTTGCTAAACAAAGCCTCGATACTGCAATCTAGTAAGGCAGCTTACGGTGCCCGGTTTCTGAGCCGGTTGATACCAATTTTCAAACTTTATGTGGAGAGAACATCAAGACCGAGGGAAGGCCATGGATATATGGAGGGGAAAACGATTGAAATTGGATCATGCAGTATATGTTTTAAAGTGAAGAACTTTAACATTGTCGGCTAGTAGTTCGTAGAAACCCAGAGAGAGGTTTTTAACCGTCGTGAAACCAGGCAAATAACCAAAATCAAAGTAATCTGTGCGATCAATACAGCAGACACACGTAACAAATCACAACCCGACGAACACACAAGAAAATGGCGTCAAACGCAGGAAAAAAGGTTCGTGCCTTTTTTCTTTCTTTGCCGTAAGTTTGAGTTATATTTGATCACAGCGGCAAACCCAATATTTTCTATTATAACTCCCGCGTTTGTAAAATATCATTTGTTTGTACCGATCGTTCAATAATCTTAAGAAGCACTACAAAAAGGAAGCAAACCAAACGTAAAATTACTTTCCACACTCAATTACCGAAACGTGCTGTAGTAAAAGTGTGCCCTGCTCCCGGCTGGAGAGGTTTACTCTGCTCTCATCGAGATTCAGCCGCGAAGCGGCGACAATTAGACGAGGGGTGAGAAAATTAAAGAAACTTCTCCTTACAACCGCATCGTATTTCACTTAGGCGTAGTCGATAGGATCAACCTGATCCTAAACTTCTGATTGGAAAGGAGAAACAGAAGTTTTCTCCCCTTCCTTCGGAGCTTCGCACCTCGATCTTTAACAAGAAAATACTGAGAGATACTGAGACAAACCTCTGGATCAGGATAGTAAAAATGAATTAATATGCGAAATGTAAGATTACGTACCGGGTCATGAGGGTATGCTAACTGTGTCAGGAATCAGTTGTACGTGTCAGAATAATTCACTGTTCGCCTCTAATCAGGCTTCTGTTGGCCTCACTTATACAAGCTGCAACACAGTCTTCCAAGTTGCATTAAGTCCATGTTAAAGAAGCTACATTAGATGTCATATATCAAACACGAAGCAGAGCGTTTCATCAGATATCCAACACTGTGAAGTGGTTTGAAAAAACGAGGCCCAGCCGGCTTCCGAGGTGTTTGGATGAATGAAACACTCTTTCGAGCAAAGCATTAATAATTCTCGAAGAAATTCAGAACAAAAGCTCATCCAGTTTTATGATAATAGGCCTAATCTTAAAATTTACAATTTCCTCGATTGTGATTGGTTTAAAACCTCCTATTTTACACTAATTCACTTGTCAAGTTCTTATCGGAAAGTTCAATAAGCCAATCACATTCAAAGTAGTATTTTAAATCAACCAATCACATTCAAAGCTGTAACCAATCACAACCTTGATTTCAATCACCATACATTTTGATTGTAGTAAGTTTCAGAGCGACATTAAACAATTTAAGCTTCCTTTGCCACTCTTTAAATGCAAAATTTCCCTTCCTTTTACAACTTGGCTCTTTTCTCTCTTTCTCTCTCTTTTCTGTATTTTCTCGGAAATTGTAATTTTTATGATTAATTGGTAACAAGACTTTGTGTCGTCCAATTCGGTCTGTAATCATACTCGTGATAAACAAATCGGAGTCCCGCTGCGCGGTCGTCCGATTTTGTTATCACTCGTATGCTTAGAGATCGAATTGGACTCCACTCAGTCCTATTACCATTACTTATCACGGTTTAAGACGCCATCTTGGCGGGTAGGCGAACAATAACACAAAGTATAGTGTTTGTAAGCAAATCCGTTGTAAAATAAAAATGCATGAAACGCCTGTTTCTCAGCAAAACGTTATATTGCTAATTCATGGTACTAGGAAAAGGGATCCACTGACCTAGAAAATTTAAGGGATTTAGCCGCGCCAGAAAACGTTCTCTGGCTTTTTTATTTTTTTCCATACATTCGTCTGTAATTTTTTGCCGCGGGCTGAAAAATTCCCGGGAAAAAATAACAGACGAATCAGTACGGAAAATTCAAAAACGGAGAGAACGTTTTCTGGCACGGCTATAAATCCCTGAAATTTTGTCAGTGGAACCCTTTTCCTAGTACTATTAATTAGCAATATATTTTTTTGCTTAGAAACAGGCCCTTCAAGCATAAACACTGTAATTTCTGTTATGCTTGCCTACCCGCCAATATGGCGTCTTAAACCGTGAAAAGGTCTCTGATTAGGATCACAAATCCAAACCTCCTTGATGGTAGTGATTTCTCTTGTTTTCTCTTCATGGATTATTAATAGTTTGAGAAGTGCTTGCATGATTTTCTTTGAGCAGGTTTCGTCCAGTTCGTTTCATGCGCTCAAACGATTAACGAGCTCCTATAAAATTGCGCTGTCACCTAATTCTATCCTGTGAACCGTAAATAGTAGTTCAGCTTCCGTGTTGGTGTGAGTGAAAAGCACCGGAGTAGTCACCTAGTTTCTGCTGTATCTTTCCCAGCGAATCGTAACTGTCTGCTGTGTCTGCGTGTTCTTCTCCAAAAAGTTTCAGTGTAATTTCTAACGCACGTTGGTATGAGTGGAGAGAAGAAGTGTAGTCACCAAGGTTGTCTTGTGTTGCACCGAGTTGAGAGTAACTGTCCGCTGTACCTACGTGTTCTTCTCCAAACAGTTTCTTGCGAATTTCTAACGCACGCTGGTGTGATTGAAGAGCAGAGCTGTAGTCACCTGACTGGTGTTGTGTGACCCCGAGATCACGGTAACTGTCCGCTGTACTTGCGTGTTCTTCTCCAAACAGTTTCTTGCGAATTTCTAACGCACGCTGGTGTGAATGAAGAGCAGAGCTGTAGTCACCTGACTGATGTTGTGTGACCCCCAGATCACGGTAACTGTCCGCTGTACTTGCGTGTTCTTCTCCAAACAGTTTCTTGCGAATTTCTAACGCACGCTGGTCTGAAGAGATAGCAGAGTTGTAGTCACCTAACTGGTGTTGTGTGACCCCGAGATCACGGTAACTGTCCGCTATACTTGCGTGTTCTTCTCCAAACAGTTTCTTGCGAATTTCTAACGCACGCTGGACTGAATAGATAGCAGAGGTGTAGTCACCTAACTGGTGTTGTGTGACCCCGAGATCACGGTAACTGTCAGCTGTACTTGCGTGTTCTTCTCCAAACAGTTTCTTGCGAATTTTTAACGCACGCTGCTTTGAATAGATAGCAGACGCGTAGTCACCTGACTGGTGTTGTGTGACCCCGAGATCACGGTAACTGTCCCCTGTACTAGCGTGTTCTTCTCCAAACAGTTTCTTGCGAATTTCTAACGCACGCTGGTGTGAATGAAGAGCAGAGCTGTAGTCACCTGACTGGTGTTGTGTGACCCCGAGATCACGGTAACTGTCCGCTGTACTTGCGTGTTCTTCTCCAAACAGTTTCTTGCGAATTTCTAACGCACGCTGGTCTGAATAGATAGCAGAGGTGTAGTCACCTAACTGGTGTTGTGTGACCCCGAGATCACGGTAACTCTCGGCTGTAATTGCGTGTTCTTCTCCAAACAGTTTCTTGCGAATTTCTAACGCACGCTGGTGTGAATGAAGAGCAGAGCTGTAGTCACCTGACCGGTGTTGTGTGACCCCGAGATCACGGTAACTGTCAGCTGTACTTGCGTGTTCTTCTCCAAACAGTTTCTTGCGAATTTTTAACGCACGCTGCTTTGAATAGATAGCAGACGCGTAGTCACCTGACTGGTGTTGTGTGACCCCGAGATCACGGTAACTGTCCCCTGTACTAGCGTGTTCTTCTCCAAACAGTTTCTTGCGAATTTCTAACGCACGCTGGTGTGAATGAAGAGCAGAGCTGTAGTCACCTGACTGGTGTTGTGTGACCCCGAGATCACGGTAACTGTCCGCTGTACTTGCGTGTTCTTCTCCAAACAGTTTCTTGCGAATTTCTAACGCACGCTGGTCTGAATAGATAGCAGAGGTGTAGTCACCTAACTGGTGTTGTGTGACCCCGAGATCACGGTAACTCTCGGCTGTAATTGCGTGTTCTTCTCCAAACAGTTTCTTGCGAATTTCTAACGCACGCTGGTGTGAATGAAGAGCAGAGCTGTAGTCACCTGACCGGTGTTGTGTGACCCCGAGATCACGGTAACTGTCCGCTGTACTTGCGTGTTCTTCTCCAAACAGTTTCTTGCGAATTTCTAACGCACGCTGCTTTGAATAGATAGCAGAGGTGTAGTCACCTGACTGGTGTTGTGTGACCCCGAGATCACGGTAACTGTGCGCTGTAATTGCGTGTTCTTCTCCAAACAGTTTCTTGCGAATTTCTAACGCACGCTGCTTTGAATAGATAGCAGAGGTGTAGTCACCTGACTGGTGTTGTGTGACCCCGAGATCACGGTAACTGTGCGCTGTAATTGCGTGTTCTTCTCCAAACAGTTTCTTGCGAATTTCTAACGCACGCTGCTTTGAATAGATAGCAGAGGTGTAGTCACCTGACTGGTGTTGTGTGACCCCGAGATCACGGTAACTGTCCGCTGTACTTGCGTGTTCTTCTCCAAACAGTTTCTTGCGAATTTCTAACGCACGCTGGTCTGAATAGATAGCAGAGGTGTAGTCACCTAACTGGTGTTGTGTTACCCCGAGATCACGGTAACTCTCGGCTGTACTTGCGTGTTCTTCTCCAAACAGTTTCTTGCGAATTTCTAACGCACGCTGGAGTGAATGAAGAGCAGAGCTGTAGTCACCTGACTGGTGTTGTGTGACCCCGAGATCACGGTAACTGTCCGCTGTACTTGCGTCTTCTCCTCCAAACAGTTTCTTGCGAATTTCTAACGCACGCTGGTCTGAATAGATAGCAGAGGTGTAGTCACCTGACTGGTGTTGTGTGACCCCGAGATCACGGTAACTGTCCGCTGTACTTGCGTGCTCTTCTCCAAACAGTTTCTTGCGAATTTCTAACGCACGCTGGTCTGAATAGATAGCAGAGGTGTAGTCACCTAACTGGTGTTGTGTGACCCCGAGATCACGGTAACTCTCGGCTGTAATTGCGTGTTCTTCTCCAAACAGTTTCTTGCGAATTTCTAACGCACGCTGCTTTGAATAGATAGCAGAGGTGTAGTCACCTGACTGGTGTTGTGTGACCCCGAGATCACGGTAACTGTCCGCTGTACTTGCGTCTTCTTCTCCAAACAGTTTCGTGCGAATTTCTAACGCACGCTGTTGTGAATGAAGAGCAGAGCTGTAGTCACCGGACTGGTGTTGTGTAAACCCGAGTTGACGGTAACTCTCGGCTGTAATTGCGTGTTCTTCTCCAAACAGTTTCTTGCGAATTTCTAACGCACGCTGGTGTGAATGAAGAGCAGAGCTGTAGTCACCTAACTGGTGTTGTGTGACCCCGAGATCACGGTAACTGTGCGCTGTAATTGCGTGTTCTTCTCCAAACAGTTTCTTGCGAATTTCTAACGCACGCTGGTCTGAATAGATAGCAGAGGTGTAGTCACCTAACTGGTGTTGTGTGACCCCGAGATCACGGTAACTCTCGGCTGTAATTGCGTGTTCTTCTCCAAACAGTTTCTTGCGAATTTCTAACGCACGCTGGTCTGAATAGATAGCAGAGGTGTAGTCACCTAACTGGTGTTGTGTGACCCCGAGATCACGGTAACTCTCGGCTGTAATTGCGTGTTCTTCTCCAAACAGTTTCTTGCGAATTTCTAACGCACGCTGGAGTGAATGAAGAGCAGAGCTGTAGTCACCTGACTGGTGTCGTGTGACCCCGAGATCACGGTAACTGTCCGCTGTACTTGCGTGTTCTTCTCCAAACAGTTTCTTGCGAATTTCTAACGCACGCTGGTCTGAATAGATAGCAGAGGTGTAGTCACCTAACTGGTGTTGTGTGACCCCGAGATCACGGTAACTGTGCGCTGTACTTGCGTGTTCTTCTCCAAACGGTTTCTTGCAAATTTCTAACGCACGCTGCTTTGAATAGATAGCAGAGGTGTAGTCACCTGACTGGTGTTGTGTGACCCCGAGATCACGGTAACTGTCCGCTGTACTTGCGTGTTCTTCTCCAAACAGTTTCTTACGAATTTCTAACGCACGCTGGTCTGAATAGATAGCAGAGGTGTAGTCACCTGACTGGTGTTGTGTGACCCCGAGATCACGGTAACTGTGCGCTGTAATTGCGTGTTCTTCTCCAAACAGTTTCTTGCGAATTTCTAACGCACGCTGCTTTGAATAGATAGCAGAGGTGTAGTCACCTAACTGGTGTTGTGTGACCCCGAGATCACGGTAACTCTCGGCTGTAATTGCGTGTTCTTTTCCAAACAGTTTCTTGCGAATTTCTAACGCACGTTGCTTTGAATAGATAGCAGAGGTGTAGTCACCTAACTGGTGTTGTGTGACCCCGAGATCACGGTAACTGTCCGCTGTAATTGCGTGTTCTTCTCCAAACAGTTTCTTGCGAATTTCTAATGCACGCTGCTTTGAATAGATAGCAGAGGTGTAGTCACCTGACTGGTGTTGTGTGACCCCGAGATCACGGTAACTGTCCGCTGTACTTGCGTGTTCTTCTCCAAACAGTTTCTTGCGAATTTCTAACGCACGCTGGTCTGAATAGATAGCAGAGGTGTATTCACCTAACTGGTGTTGTGTGACCCCGAGATCACGGTAACTGTCCGCTGTACTTGCGTGTTCTTCTCCAAACAGTTTCTTGCGAATTTCTAACGCACGCTGCTTTGAATAGATAGCAGAGCTGTAGTCACCTAACTGGTGCTGTGTGACCCCGAGACCACGGTAACTATCAGCTGTACTTGCATGTTCTTCTCCAAACAGCTTTTTTCGAACATCTAATGCACTCTGGTGTGAGTAAAGAGCAGATGTGTAGTCCTTTAGGTGGTTTTGTGTGTTCCCAATTGAATGGTAAATGTCCGCTGTGCTGGAAGTTTCTTTACCGAAAAGATCTAGTGTAATGTCAAGCGCACGTCTTTTTGCTTGAAGAGCCTCAGGATACATCTCCTTTTGGAGGTAGACATCAGCAAGGTCAAGGTAAAACATTGCAATTGCATTTTTGTGCACGTGACCGAAAGTTAACGAGTTTTCTTTACAATCCGGGGTCCTTTCTGTAAATTGTGCGAGTGCTGTTTGATGGTAACGGATTCTTCTTTGGTAAAGCTCTACTGGGTCCTCAATCTGTTTGAAAGTTGTTTCATATTTAGCTACACTGCGATGAAAATTGAATAAACCAAGCGAAACTGGGACATTTGTCTCGAATTCTTTCAGCATCTGCAGTACGCCATTGTTTACATATTGCTCAGTACTTGTGTCAAAGAAATTCTTTGCCGCTTCTCTGACAAGAAAAATAACGTGCAATTTCAGTGGATTGAGCGCGCTTCTCGTTTCTCCTTGAATCTCCTTTTCATTGTCAGTTTCCTGTCCCTTGCTTTCCAGTGGTGGAATAATAACTAACTTCTGGTCTCTTGATTCTCTACATTCCTCGTGTATCTTCTTGTAGAAAAACGTCGATCTTGATGAATCATTTTCCAACTGATAATAAGCCACAAGGATCTGTAAAATAACAATCTTAAGAATCTTATGTTCTGAGCTGTCGTTCAAAGATGAAAGGGCCTCTTCTAAGCACTGAATACCACTCTGGATTTTTGCGTCAACAAGCTGACAGATGCCAGAATAGCACATGGTTTTTCCTTTTTCTACTTCCGACGTAGAGGAGGAACTTTCCACAGTGGACCCTTTGATTTCCTTTGCTTCAGAGAGCAGTTGCAGAGTGCTTCCTTCTGCCCCCAAGCCACTTCAGAAAAAGCCTTAGAAACAAGTAATCGACGATGAAACTCGTTTGCTTCCAGCTTGTTTGCAGCCTCAATTGCCTGATCGTAAATCTTGTGAAACTCAGTTCGTTCCAAGAAAAACAGGGTAGTCAAAAAAGATTCTGCTTTCGCTAACACTTCGAAAACACTGTCTACTAAGCTGGAATCTGAACAACCGTCTATCAAGCTTTGCACAATACTTGGTTTTTCTTCATAAAATTTAACATATGCCGCCATTGAGAGCCCAGAAAGAAACTGCTCATTTAGATCCTTGAAATGGGTAACGTAAAAACACTTGAGGCGGCGCTTCGAATTCAAAATCGTTTCTTTCATCTGATGCTCTCCTTTCTCTCTGGTGAATGATTGAAGGAGCTTGTGCATTGAGAATGATCCGGGTTTTGAGCTTGAATCGAGAAGGGATTTTCTTCGAAGACATTCCAATATTCTTTTGGCATTAATGGTTTTTGTCACGCCGAGAACAGCTGCGGCGATTTCCTTATTAAAACTCTCAGGAAGAATACATAAGGACACAAGCGCTTCTTTTTCTTGCGGAGAAAGTCTTTTGAAAGAGGAGTCAAAAAGGAACTGCAATCGCTGACTAGTTGGATAGTCTGGATTGTCCAACATCTCGACAATACTTTCTGTAGAAGACTCCATGAGTTCATCTAAAAACTCGCTCGGTTGAGCGCCGTCTTCCGAAATCAGTGAGCACAATATTTTAATGGCCAGAGGTACATGCCCACAGATTTGCGTTATTTGAGTGCAATCAGAGGCAGTTGCAGTTGGAAGTAATCTCTCAACAAGACTTTGAGAAGAGACTTCACCCAGTGGTCTTATTCTCACAGCTCGATGACCTTGGAAATGCAAATTCATAAATTCGAACGATTCCCTCGTGGTTACGATTAACTTCACCTTTGTATTTCGCCTGAGAATTTCTTCAAGAAGTTGTAAGACATCTTCCTTCACATTTGGCAAACCACTTTGTAACAAGTCATCGGCGTTGTCAAGAATAAAGACGCAATCGTCTGAAATGTTGGCGAATAATTGGCAAAGCTCATCATCAAGGGATAAACGCTCAACGGGTTGCTGACTAACGAAGCTAAGAAGCTTTGAAGTTAGATCTGCTTTGGTCTGAAGTCCGCGCAATGAGAGGAAATACACCGGCAATCCTTGAGAGTGGAGATCATGCCCCACTGCGGTTGCAACCGATGTTTTTCCGAATCCAGGTGAGCCCCAGATCGACACAATTCGCGTAGATTTGGATGTCATATGAACGGTAACTTCGTTACACTCGCTCTGACGGCCAATGAAGTTTGGAACCGTTGGAGGGAGGCAAGATTCTGGTAGCGATTGGTTTTTACCTTTTAAAAGACAAAAGCGGAATAAAACGAAAAATGATCAACTAGTTTGCTTTCAAACACTGTTGCAAAATATCAAGGACAAAGACTTTGAAAAATTGCTCTCCTCTCGTAAACTCTCTTTTAGAAAGCTGTCATTTCAGAGTCATTTTACAATAATCTCACCGACAAGATTTCCTGCCCTTCCCTTCAGCAAGTCCCCCTTTTATTATGCGCGCCCTCTTCGATTTCCTTATTTCAATTTTCCGACGAGTTGTAATTTTGAAAACCAGCTCAATTATTTATTTATTTATTTATTTATTTATTTATTTTAGGGATTTTAATGGCCTGCGAACATAACCGCCTCTTGCGGCTCGTGGCGAACCTGGGGCAACATACGGGCCGCTGTTTGTATTCGTAGAATACAGTTTCCACAGATTTTGGAAAAAAAAAAACGGCGTTATAAGTTTTTTTTTTTTTTTTTTTTCAAATTACAGTAGTTTTCACCAAACACACACCTCTGTCCTACAGCGCTCAGGCAAAAAAAAAACACATATAATGTCAGTATACGAGAAAACAGGAGCCCATAGCTCCTGGAGAAAACAACAACGTCCTAGTTTGTACTAGTAAACATTTAAAATGTACTTCAACAATTTGAGCAAGTTCTTTTAACGAGTACTTAAAACCTAGCAAATTAAAATTGAAAATCTCTCTTCGCAACTTTTTATGTACCCAATCATTTCTTTAATAACAGGTTTCGCCTCTGTTTCTTGATAATTTCTCTCTTTAATTATAAATATATATAAGGTTGGTACCTGAGAGTTTTGATCGATCATCATCCAGAGCTACTTTCAGCTCGTTAATCCTTCGCTTTAACATGGCGATGTCTTCTTTGTCAGCACAGTCACTTTCCACCTTTCGCTTGATGGCAGTTGAAAGGGCATCCTCCAGAAACTTGACGTATTCCCGAGTCTCTTTTCTGATACTTTGTTCCAACTTACGAACTTTATTTGTTGGAAAGTCCGACTCGGTCAAACTTCCAATGGCATCGATTGAAGCTGTCGGGACTCCAAGAGCATTGAAGGCATCTTTAGCGTGTTGCACACGTTGATCAAATGTTGTTTTTTCCATCTTAGCTGAGCTTCCCGGATGGCAAACTGAATTTCTAAGAAGGCGAAGTTGATCAATTGCAAGTGCAATAGTTTCAGCATTGTCTCCACCCGGGCTGACCACAGATGCATGGAAACTTGCAGGAGGTACACGATGAGGCTTCGCGTACAAATCACGAAGATTTACTCCATGTATGGCGAAGGAGTTTGCAAAAATAGTGGCCTTGAACAAGGCGGTACAATCCCATTCATTGTAAGACTGGTGTGTTGGAACTTCGGTTTTACCACCCTCCGCAGAAAGAAACAAATTTCTCACAGCAGTGGAGTCATCCCAGAGCTGGAAACCCGGAAGATGTCCAAAAGTGTTGTCCCACATGGTTTTGAAAGTCTGCCGTAAGGCTTTGGGAAATTCATTAAAAACGAGAGACGAAAACTTAAAGTAATTTAACTCCTCGTCACGGTAGGGCATCAAAGCCATCTCACAAATGCAGCACAGTCAAGAAGGTCTTGAATTACCTGAACAACAAATGAATTTCATATCAGCGGAGCTCCGGCGGCCCGTAGGGCCGCCAAAGGGAGCACCATACTTACAGAAACACGTCAACTGCTTTTCTCATGGTAATCATAGCTAGCGGTATTGTTCGTTGGCGCAACCGCACGACGACGACGACGACGACGACGACGGAGTCGCCCAATAATTAATAATATCCTAATAATAATAATAATACAATACAATACTTTATTGACAACTCCCCATGGGGGCTTTTCAGTGACAATAGCAATAACAATAAAACATAAATAATAAAAAGATAATTAAACAGGGAATTAAAAACTAACTAGAAAGAGGAGATATAGCTTATCGTAAGAAGTCTTTTAAAAGATACTTTCTTAAATTGAGCTAAAATTGTTTAGGCATTGGCTAAGCTTGATTTCGGCTGGTAAATTGTTCCATAAATTAACATTTCTATCAGAAAAGGATCGCTGCCCTGTTTTAGTTTTAAATAACGGAATATTCAATTGTTGTGAGCTTCTAGTCACCCGTCCACTTATATCACCTCTAGAAATGAATTTGTTACTTAGATACTCTGGAGCCATGCCCGTCATACATTTAAATGCCATAACTGCATCTCTAAAATATAAATTGGTTTTTACTGGGAGCCATCTTAGGCTCTTTAACACTGGAGATACATGATCGAATTTCTTAGTATTACTAACTATGCGGGCAGCAAAATTTTTAACGCTTTGTAACTTCCTAATATTTATATCAGTAGTATTAAACCAAACCGAGGAACAATAGTACAATTCGCTAAAAACTAATAAATTTATAATTGTTATTCGTAAATCTTCCTTGAGGACGTGTTTCACACGATTTATCTGTCCTAATGCTGACATACAAGAAGAAACGGTGGTTACAACGTGGTTGTTGAAGGTTAAGTTTTTGTCGAAGGTCACACCAAGGTCCTTGACAGATTGAGTAGGTGTGAGTTCTTTACCTAAAAGCGACAGCTGAAATTGTGGAAGTCTTTCTGTCATCTGTCTACTTCCATATATGATTAATTTGATCTTCTCCGGGTTTATTAACAAACCGGGTTATCAAAGCACCAGTCGCGAAAACTTAAAAGGTCTTCATTCATAGCAGAAACGGCGTAAAAAGCAACGGTAAAAAGCAACGGTCCCAAAATGCTCCCTTGCGGGATTCCGCTGGCCAATGGTAATGCATCCGAGAGTGTAGAGTTAATGCGTACAGTCTGGTTTCTTTCGGACAAATAGCTAGTGAACCATCTAAGGGCTCACGTTGAAGCACCAACATCCTGTAGTTATTCCAGTAAAATGCTATGGTTGATGCTATCAAACGCCTTGCTCAAGTCCAAAAGGACAACAGCAGTTTTCTTTTTGATCACTTGCCCTTAGAATAGCATCAGTTGTATGTATCAAGGAGGTTTCGGTTGAGTGCCATTTCTTATTGCCGCTCTGGTTTGTTGATAGTCGCTTGTTTGACACTAAATATGGCGTGAATTGATTTAGCGCAATACGTTCGCATACCTTAGACAAAATAGGCAGTGGCGATATGGGACGATTATTATCCGGCTTTTCGTGGTCACCATGTTTTAAAACTGGCGTTTTAGAATTGGCGTCACCTCTAATAATAATCCACCATGGCGGCAATACTTCACCTGGCCCGTTGACCAGCTAGTTTACTACATACATCGTTGATACTGGACACCCATGTTATGGTCAATTGACACCTGTCAAAACAAGGAATCCGCTGACCAGTATTACGTGACCATATCGCAGGCCCAAGTTTAGAGCTCATCGAGGTCAGCTGGTTTTTTTAAGTTGACCGCTGACCAGGTACTGCTTTTCGGTTGGATCGCAGGCTCAAGCTAGGTTAACTTAACCAAAACGAGGCCTAATTTTCTGCTCGCTTTCTGCGGCTTGAAATTTCACATTCAGTTGTTTTCTTCATTTTGACCAAAACAGCCTCTTTATCTTTGAAGTTTGTCTTTAAATTCGCGTAAAAGGCATAAAAATCAAGAGCTAGTTAACAAATACTCGGGAAGGTGAACTTTCAAGTGATAAAAAGGAAGAGCAAACGATTTGTCTCAGGAAACGCTTAAACTTGGATCGACTTGCATAATCGACGCCCGGATTGTGTGGTTGAAAAACAAAAGTGATTTAAGATTTCAAGGGCTTTCACTTTACTGCGGCATTTTGCAGTTCACCGAGAAAGGTCACTCAACAGTTCACCGACATTAATGGGAGGAACGAGTAGCTCAAAGTTAGTGGAAGAAGGTCTTTCTTTGGACAAACTGTTTGCTATTTTCCAGATGCGTGTTTTAACAAAAGTGGATTCATACAACACAGGTGACTGAATTAAATAAATTGAAGCTTAATATTTGGTTTAATCCGGCGTTGTCACTTTTGTTCAGGAATGAAATTTGTATTTTTCTCTCGACTGGATATAAATAACAATCATCTCTACTCGTTTTGTACGCAAAGAAGTAGTTGAATTGTTTGTTTGTTTGTTTGTTTTGTTGTTATGCTTGCAAGCGAACGAGTGTTTTTACTCCGCTTGGGTGACTGTTTTCAATGTTTTTCGACGTCGGAGCCTCAACAGCGTTCAGAAAATTTTGCCCTTATCTTATTAACACGTAATCGCAATGAGTCTTCGTAAAATTAAGCATTAAGCCCAGGCTAAACGATCGAACACTTCATTCAACATCGTGTTGGAAGAGCATGTTTCACCGTTCAGCCGCCTCTCTCAACTTTGCGTTGAAATGGCTTTCCATGTTTGATCCAGATCAAACATTTTCATCCGACATTTCGCTCTACGAACAAATGTTTGATCGTTTAGCCAACCCAACCAAGAAAGTGCACAGTCAGTGAAAAGTAAACCCAATGAAAGCACATGAGGTCAAAATTTCAGCGATAACACGCAAAAATCGTCCAGTGTACTCGCTTTGTCTTGTGTTTGTTCAAACATTGTTTGTTTCCCTGCTAGAAGAGGTTTCTCGCCGGCAGAGACCTCTACTAGCAGGAAAATTGTTTGTCAGCTAGTCACCCAACGTTATGTTTGTCAAATTAAATGTTCGAGAAAATGTTTGATCGTTTAGCCGGGGCTGTAGACAAGTATTACTTGTGTTTTGAGCGAAGAGGACAATTTCAGCAACTTCTGAAAACACAAGTGATATTTAACAGTTATTCACCGAAGTGGAGGTGAATAGTGAGGGAGGTAAATATCCACCACTTTCACCGACACTGAGGCGAATAATTGTTTTAGTATATACCACACAAGCTGAATAATTAGCGGACCAAAACATTACTTTATGTGTGACAATATACCGAAAAGCGGTCGGAAATTGTAAAATCTCGCGCGCGCCGGCTGCTCGGAGGTGAGTACTTGCTAATCACCTCCGAGTAAACCAGTCAGAGCGCGAGAAAACCACTATTCACTTGTTTGGTATATACTAATAATTCTTAATTTTTCTCGGCCCCATGCGATTACCTATCAAAACCATCGGTTTGTTTTCCTTTTCTCTTTACTCCGACATTTACGCTCTTGCCAAAATTGCTTAGCAATTTTTATTAACTCAGTATTACGAAATATGTTTGTTACTTGTCTAATTTCCCCACCTTCTCTAAAGAAACCTACAAACCCACACATCGTATTTGTTTTCTTGTAATGTTTTGTTATTCTGTGGTTTGTGAAATGCGGTCAATTCCCGTTGACTGCTCTCAATGTCAAAATTTAAAATTGCTTTGTAATTTTTGGAACCTTCTGCGAGATATCTTTTGCTACCTGTCTAATTTCTCCACCGTCGCCAAGTTTTTTTTCCGAAGAAACTTTCGCATCCTTCTTTGTTTCCTTGCAATGTTTTGTTGTTTTGTGGTTTTGGAATACGGTCAATTCCTGTTGACTGCTCTAAACTATCAGCTAGGTTGGTATTCCTCTTTCTTTTCCACAAGCATTTACGTCATAATTGCTTAGTAATTTTTCTAGCTTACTACAAGCTTACTAGTCTACTTTCTTCACCTTCTCCAAGAATCTTCGAACGAAAAGAGGCGTCTTGTTTTGGTTTTTTTTAAAATAATGTTTCAATGTTTTGAGGTTTTTGAACCACAGTCAATTCCTATTGACTGCTCTAAACACAAAATATCGGCACAAGGAAATCAATGCGAAGTTGCTCAATACCAGTAAATAAA
>JAEMWC010000318.1:795000-820000 GCA_016490735.1 Pachyseris speciosa
CAAGTCACTGAGGTAAGACATTTAATATTTTCTTTTTATGTGCTGAACCTGTTGTTTTTGACATTAAACACACACCATTTGCATTCATATAATACCAAGATCCATATAATTCTGAAGTAGTTTGGGGGAATGACCCATTCCCTACATCCGACACAATGCCGATTTTACATGAACTCTGGCTTATCAAAATGAAAGTGGACTTCTGCATCGCAAATTCGGCATATTGAAGGCCAGCTGTGGGCGCAAATGGAGATTGCAGCTTATTAAAGAGGCTGGAGTTTTTAATGAAAGAACGAAGAACAGGTAGTTTGACATTTACATCGAGTAGACTAACGATCCCGATTTGAGTTGAGTTTCTTCATTAGGTTCGGATGTCCCCGCTATGCGGAGCAATTAACAGACGTCTTGGCCCTGGGGGCCGGGTAATAAGCCGTTTTTAACACTTGGTAAATGTTAAATTCCCCGCTAAGTCCCGGGGTTCGGGAGGCCGCGGTTTCAATTGACTGATGCATTAATCTTTAAATATGGCAGCAGATAGCGCGGATCAAAAGATGTCTATCCGTTAGAGGTTCGACAAAAACTTCTGCAGCGCAGTAGTGTGACGAATGGCGCCATTTTCCAAGAGAAACGCTTTCGTAAGGCCTTGAAATCTAAGCCCGGTTAACGCCAAGACGTTTGACGAGCAGATTTCGAAATCTGATGATCATCATCAAACTAAGTTAGCTAGGTAGAGAACTTTGCCGAATTTCTTTAGGGTTTTTTTTTTAAACAACATAGCAAGATACACTTTTATAAGGCAAAGAAAGAATACAGAACCTGTATCAAGTTCCTCAGGACAAGGCGAAGTTTTCAGAGATACGATGACCAGTATAGACAGCGTGGGTCACATGACAGCTTGAACAAAACGGACCGTCTTGCAAAGTCTTATGATTTACATACCAACACTGCAACAATGCGACAAAATGTAGCGTGACTCCTTCAGGCAATTTACGTCATAGATACACCCCTCGTATCGGGTGGTTTACCCAATTCGCTATTATTAATTTGCGTTGAGTGTGTATGTTTGTCATGACTACCGGCCCGAAATGTAGTAATAAATATTTCTTATTTGTGATAACACTTAAATATTCCAATCTTCGATGCAAATAACGTGAATAAGGAGTAGATGTTAGTTACTGTTCAAGTAGCTTAGCTTTCAAGTAAAATCGGGTCACTCAGTTTTTACAGGGATGGCTTGCATGAAAGAATACCGCATAAAGCTGATTTAGTGTAAGTGTATAAACCTTCACCTTCAGATGGTTCGAAAATATTCAAAAATAGACAACCATTTTGCATAATAAAAGTGAAGTCAAAACATAACACCACAAACCTTAAACTGAAATTTATAGAATACATGCTGTTAAGTAACAATCGGCGGTTTTCTTTCTTGCCGCGCTTTCAGCTCTTAATCGTTGAATGTTCGTGTGAGTCAGTTCTGACCATGAGGTCTTTGAGTTGTTTGCACACGATGTCTACAGAGTGCAGTCTTTGATGGACAGGACTACACGAATCGGGAGTCCTTCGTTAGAGGCTAGCAATTGTGACTACTGGATGTTAGCATTGATTAGCTAATATGGATACTTCAACCAGAGAAAATGATAACGCTTTCTTACGATCGCATCCAGTTAGGAATAAAAGGATCAACTCGAAGATAAAAGATACCCTGTTTGTGCGACTATAGTAGTTAGCAATGCTTTTATAATAATAATCGGTTGCCTATTTATTATATTTCGAAACTTCATTTACATTTACTTGATGATGATACTTAATAACACCCGGAACGTCGATTGTTATCTTCATTCAGTTTGCTTGTCTGTGAGTTGTCTGTCTATTGGCAAAACTTTGCTGATCTGGGCCCGATTGTTCGAAAGCCGATTAACTTAATCCAGGATTAGCGTAAACTTTGTCTGCAGTTTTTAACTTTTGGATAAAAGTTTCTTTTGCTGCTTTTTGCTTTTCAGGATTGACGTTCTCTAATCTAAAATTTTGCGTAATATCAGCGTTGTACAACGTTCGTGGATAGAGAAATAAACTCCTTGGTTAGTTTTTAATCTTGGATTAGGGTTAATCGGCTTTCGAACAACCCGGCCCAGGATCGTAAAAGACTTTGTCCGTCTTGTTACATTGAACGAAAAGCTAAAACAATCTGGCTTCAAAGGCCATGAAACTAATGACAGCAGGAAAAATATCTCACGTGAAAGTCATGCATAACCATCTAGAAAATTAATTGTACGCTTAAACCTTAAATTAAAATTGAAAATGAAACCATCGACTTTTCCCTTCGTTTCATTCCTATTCTTAGCCGCAAACTGAACGAGCCGATCCGTATGACTACTTAAGCCAACAAAGCCACAAGCTAGAGAGCATCCGCTGAATAAGCCAAAATCTACCTATTTTGTCAGTGTAAATGAAGTTTTGACTTCACTAGGCACGCGTTTTGAAACGCGCCATTGTATTAAAGTGTTTACATCCGAAACTGATTTAAGCGAGAGATCGTCTATCCTAAGTCGTCTTATGACGAGCTTTAACCACTGTCCAAGCAGCTTTCAGTCGATTTCGCGGGAAAGAATATGTACGACACTTGTTTTTAGACAAGTTTCAAGTTGCCTTTTGCAATTCAAAACAGAATTTATCAGGATCGCCACGATGCGGTGTTTCGAGTTCTAATATACCGCGGATCGAAAAATGTCTATCCTTAGAGGTTCGACACAAAGTTCTGCAGCGCAGTTCTGTGACGAATGGCGCCACTTTCCAAGAATAACGCTTTCCTAAGGCCTTGAAATCTAAGCCGCCGGTTAACGCCAAGACTTTTGACGAGCAGACTTCGCCGAATTTCTTAAGATGTTTTTTCAACCAACATAGCAAGATGCACTTTTATAAGGCAAAGAAAGAATACAGTACCAGTAGACAGCGTCAGACAACAGCTTGAACAAATTGGAGGGTGACTCCTTTAGGCAATTTTAACGTCATCGTTACACCCCTCGGGGGGGGGGGGGGGGGGGGTTACCCAATTCGCTGTTATTATATTTTGTGTAAATTTACGTTGCGCCTGTATGTTTGTCATGACTACCGGCTCGAAAAGTAGTCAGAAATATTTCATAGTTGTGATAACACTTGAATATTCCCAGCTTTCATGCAAATAACGTGAATAAGGGGAAGCTGTTGGTTATCCAAGTAGCTTAAATTTAAGTTAAATGAAGTTACTCAGTTTTTACAGTAGGGAGCTTACGCAACGACGACGGCGACGGCAACGAAATCGTCATTTGGAAATGAAAGTTCCAATTTTTGTGACTCTTTCGCGATTCTTCCAACATGTTTAATTTAAAAAAACTGTTGGCGAACTGTACAGGGTCTGAATTACTGTGAACGGTGTTAAAGTAAAGAAAACGAAATAAAAATTTGCTGGGATGCGGTCACATTCTAGTTAAAACTGAAAATTCATTCATTTCACGTCGTCGCTTTGCAGATAACTGCAAAGAAATGTACCAACATGTAAAACGCACGTGCAGGGCGATTGTTTTTGCTCATTAAGCCTATTGTTGTTTGGCGTTCTCGTTGCCGTCGTCGTCGTAGTTGCGTAAGCTCCCTAGTGATGGCTCGAAAAAAGCTGAGTGTATAAACCTTCACGCAAAAATTAAAGATAAAAATGAAGGTTCGAAAATAGTCAAAAATAGACAACCATTTAGCATAATAAAAGCGAAGTCAAAATATTAACAACATCACAAACCTTACATTGAAGTTCATAGACTACTGTGCTGTTAATTAACAATCGGCGGTTTTCTTGTTCTTTCTTGCCGCGATTTTAGCTCTTAATCGTTGAATGGTCCTGTGAGTCAGTTACGGCTTTTTTGTTCGTTATGAGTTGTTTGCACACGGTCTGCAGAGTGCAGTCTTTGATGAGCAGGACTAAACGAATCGGGAGTCCTTCGTTAGAGATCCAGCAACAGACACCAATGCTAATTAGAGCATCAATAAACAGTGACTGCTGATGGTAGCATTGGTGATTAGTTAATATGGATACTTCAACCAGGCAAAATGATAACGCTTTCCTACGATCGCAACCATTTAGGAAAAAAACTGAATATGATCAACTCTAGGATAAAATTAAAGATACCCTGTTTGTGCGGCTATAGCAATGCCGCTTTTATAGTAATAATCGGTTACCTATTTATAATACTGTTTTCGAAGCTTAACTGACGCCCGGAACGTCGATTGTTATCTTTACTTTTTGCTTGTCTGTGAGCTGTCTCTCTGTGGGCAAAACTTTGCTGATCAGGATCTTAAAAGACTTCGTTCGCCTTTTTACATTGTGCAATCTGGCTTCAAAGGCCATGCCGCTAATGACAGAAGGAAAACGAATGTCTCACGTGGAAGTCATGCATAACTATCTAGAATATTAATTGTAGGCTTGAATCTTAAATTGGAAGTTGAAATTCCGACATTCCTATTCTTAGCAAACTGAATGCGTTAAATATAAAAGAACAAAAACAGTCAGTTATCCCAGAACTTTTGACTGTTTCGGTTCGGACTCAAAACCACTCACAGATTCTAAACAGCGCAACACAGTTCTCAAAAGAAATGTCATAACGGCTAGTGCGCTTGAAATTAGCACTGCCGCAGATGTAGTTCAGCGCCAGCAACACCGGCAATTTAGACATCAAAAGATGTCCTTACAAGAACATTTTTGCATCCCATTCTTCTCTGTAAGGAGTTTCTTTTTCAACATTTTATTACGTCATCACCTCAAATATCTTGTGATTTAATTTTCGGAATACCGCGCAAAACATCCGCATAAGTCTGCATGGCAAGGTCAGACCCAGGACATAAACAAGAATACAGATTTTAGACTGACAGCCAAACATGCAAGCTGTATCAAATACTTCATTTCAATTTACAAACGATTTTTTAAAACAAAATTATTACAAGGAGAGCCCCCACGGGACCGTGTGAACCTGTATTATTTATACAACAGGGTACACAGCCTTTGTCCCCCTGCCCTTCCAGGAGGGAGGAAAACGAAGACAAATACTGAAGCCAACGAAGCCACAAGACACAGAACACCAGCAATAACCAAAATTTAACTATTTTGACGGTGTTGCTGAAGCTGCGAGATGTCTTTTCCATGCCTTTTGCGTGCCGAGACTACATGGCAACGTCAAACCCACAAAATAAGCCAGAATATAGATTTGCGACCAACAACCAAACATGCCAGCTCTATCGAATACCCTATTTCAGTCGACAAACGATTCATATTACTATGATTACAAAGGGAGCCCCTACGGGACCACGAAAACCTTAATCATTTGTACAACGTTGTGTGCAGCCCTACTCAGTTCCCCTCACCTTCAAAGGAAGGACGCAGACGAAGACAACTACTTATTATCATGGCTATTCAGGTTTAACAACTGTGATATTCCATATACACGTTTCAAATTATTAAACTTCTTATTAAGCTTATATGAGATGCGATCAGGCTTTGAGCTATCCTTGTGACTAAAATCAAGCGGTGATGAGGCATATTTGAGAGAGGAACGAGCCGATTTATAGGACTACTTAACCCAACGAAGCCACAAGAATGAGAGCTTCCAGGTAAACCAAAATCTACCCATTTTGTAAGTGTTGCTGAAGTTTTGAGACTTCGCTATCACGCGTTTTGAAACGCGCCATTGTATCAATTTAAAAAGTGTAAACATCCGGAAATGACTTATACGAGAGATCGTCTGTTCTTTAATACAACACTGTCCAGCAGTATTTGATTCCGAGCGAAAGAAATATGTAAGACTCTTGTTTTTAGTTAAGTTTCAAGTTTCCTTTTGCAAACTGACCAGAGGCAATTGAACACAGAATTTATCAGGATCCGTTCACGGTGAGGTGCTTCGAGTACTAAAATCTTGAAATATAGCTGCGGATAGCGCGGATAAAAGAATGTCTATTTTTAGAGTTTCGACACAACGTTCTGCCAGGACTCGAAATCTAAGCCCGGTTAACGCCAAGACGTTTGACGAGCAGAATTCATAAGTTGATGACCATGATCAAACTAAGTTATGCTAAGTAGAGCACTTCGCCGGATTTCTTAAGCTTTTTTTTTAACAAAAATAGCAAGATATACTTTGATAAGGCAAAGAAAGAATACAGTACCTGTATCAAATTCCTCAGCGCAAGGCGAAGTTTTCAGAGATACGATGGCCAGTAGACAGCGTCAGACGACAGCTTGAACAAAACGGAGCGTCTTGCAAAGTTTTATGATTCACACACCGAACACTGCAACAATGCGTCAAAATGTAGCGTGACTCCTTCAGGCAATTTACGTCATAGATACACCCCTCGTATCGCCGGGGCATTTACCCAATTCGCTGTTATTATATTTTGTGTAAATTTGCGTTGAATATGCATGTGTGTGTTTGTCATGATTACCGATTCGAAAAGTAGTCATAAATATTTCGTATTTGTGGTAACAGTTAAATATTCCCATTTGCGATGCAAATAACGTGAATTAGGAGTAGATGTTGGTTATCCAAGTAGCTTAGCTTTCAAGTTAAATGCGGTTACTCAGTTTTTAGACCTCTTTACAGTGATGGCTTGAAAGAATGCCGCGTAAAGCTGATCAGCAATGTGAGTGTAAACCTTCACGCAAAAATTTAAGATAAAAACGACCTGTCGATGACTTGTTACAACATTTTCGGAATGAATAAAAATTGAAGGTTACAAAATAGTCCAAAATAGACAACAATTTAGCATTACAAAATCTTAGTCAAAACATGCGCAACATCACAAACCTTACATTGAAATGCATAGACTGCATGCCGTTAGTTATTAATCCGGTAGCTTTTCTTTCTCACCGCGCTTTCAGCTCTTCTCGATCTTATAGCTAACAAACACAGATTGAATTGTCGTGCGAGTCAGTTCTGGCCTTGAGCTCTTTAGTTTTTTTCAACCGATGTCTACAGAGAGCAGTCTTTGATGGGCAGGACTACACGAATTGAGAGTCCTTCGTTAGAGGCCAGCAACTGACATGTATGCTAATTAGATGCCTCTAAGGCAATAGAGCATTGATTAGCTAATATGGATACTTCAACCAGGGAAAATGATAACACTTTCCTACGATCGCATCCAGTTAAGAAAAATAGGATCAACTCGAAGATAAAAGATACCCTGTTTGTGCGACTATAGTAACTAGCAAACCTTTTAAAATAATAATCGGTTGCCTATTTATGATATTTTCGAAGCTTAACACCCGGAACATCGATTGTTGTCTTCTAGTTATTTTTTTGTTTGTCTGTGAGTTGTCTGTATATTGACAAAACTTTGCTGGTCAGGATCGTAACTGAAAGACTTCGTTCGTCTTTTTACATTGGACGAAAAGCTAAGACAAGCTGGCTTCAATTAAAAAAAAGGCCATGTCGCTAATGACAGAAGGAGAACAAATGTCTCACGTGGAAGTCATGCATAACTATCTAGAATATTAATTGTACGCTTAAACCTTAAATTGAAATTGAAATTGAAACCATCGATTTTTCCCTTTGGTTCATTCCTATTCTTAGCAAACTGAACGCATTGAGCAGGAAAGAACAAAAACACTCAGCAATCCCAGAATTTTTGACTGTTTGGGTTCGGACTTAAAAACACTCACAGATTCTGAACAGTGCAACACAGTCCTCACAAGAAATATCACAAAGGTAGTGCCCTTGAAATTATAGCACTGCCACAGGTCTAGTTCAGCGTCATCAACACCGACAATTTAGACATCAAAAGATGTCCTTACAAGAACATTTTTGCAACCCATTCTTCTCTGCAAGGAGTTTCTTTTCCAACATTTTATTACTGACTTCCCTGTGCATACAAGACCTCGCAAAACATCCCCAAAACTCTGCATGGCAAAGTAAGACCCAGGAAATAAACAAGAATACAGACTTTAGACTGGCAGCCAAACATGCAAGCTGTATTAAATACGTTATTACAATTTACAAACGATTTTCAAAGCAAAATGGTAACAAGGAGAGCCCCCACGGGACCGTGAAAATCTGCATCATTTATTCAACAGGATACGCAGTCTTTGTCCCCCTCCCTTTCGATTGAGGAGGGAGGGAAACGAAGACAAATACTTAAACCAACGAAGCCACAAGACACAGAGCATCAGCAATAACCAAAATCTAACTATTTTGTCGGTGTTGCTGAAGCTGCGAGATGTCGTTTTCATAACTTTTGCCGAGCAAATTGTTTATATCCGAAATAATGTATGCAAGACACCGTGTGTATTAGACAGCCCAGCAGCTTTAAGTTGATTTTGCCGGTGAAAAAGAGTATGTATGATGCTCTTGGTTTGAGTTAAGTTTCAAGTTCCTTTTCCGACCGTATGCTATTAGAACTGCTATTGAAAACAGAATTTATCAGGGATTTCACGGTGGGATGCTTTGTCAGCTCTAAAAAATTGCTGCGCGGACCGAATCGCGCGGATCAAAGGATGCTATATTTGCAGGTTCAACACAATGTTCTGCAGTGCAGTTCTGTGGCGAATGGCGCCCCTTTCCAAGAGTAAAGCATTCCTAACTCCTCGAAGTCTAAATCCATCCTTTGCAGCGGGATATCTAACCTTTAGCTTAACGCCACTGACACGTTTAGACGAACTTCACCGAAATCAGAAAACAAACTAAGTGATATGTCGGCGAGTATGTAGCCGGGAGATTTTCAGATTATTTTGAAAAAACATAGGAAGATACAAGATTGTAATGCATAGAAAGAATATAATACCGCTACGACGTTACCAAGATAGGCGAGGTTTGAGACAGACATGACCAATGGACAGAGTAACCACATCAGATTAAACAAAGCGGAGCGTCTTGCAAAGTCTTATGATTTACATTCCGAGCAAAACAACAATGCGACAAAATGCAGCATGACTCCTTGAGGCAATTAACGTCATAGCTACACACCTTTTGTACAGGGGGTAGGGGTCTTCCTAATTCTTAGAAACAAAGGAAGCGTAAAATTCCAAACTTGTTATGTCAGCGATGAATTTGTAGATGGGTTTCTACCAACCTTAGCTCGTGGCGGCAATCGACCGCATAGAATAACAATAATGTAAACCGTAGAACAATTTTTACCGAGTGGTGCGTGAGAGAAAACCGTGGTATGCAAGGCACTTGAGCTCAAGATGTATATTTCTATACCTTAATTTGCACTGGTTACAATATGAGCCTTGAGAGGAAAGATTGGGGCGCGCAGAGCGCTACACGCCGCGAATCAGGCGCCAACCACTTCAAACATCACTGGGAGAGGTACACAATTAAGTGTCATACGTGGAGGCTCAGTGCAGCTTGGCACGTGGTCCATTCCTTTTCCTTTCTACAGTAACCTTTTAAGATATACCAACTCTTATCACATTACTCCGCGAGCATGATTTTTCATCTTACGTCGTATCGTTTGGAAAAATTTGTTAATGTTACTTGCTGCCCTTTAAAAGCTCATTTTGAAAATAACCCAATTGATACTTGCTACAAAGGTTCATGAATTATCATCATCATCACCACCATCATCATCATCATCATCATCATCATCATCATCATCATCATCATCATTATTATTATTATTATCATTATAATTTATTCAAGAATATCATGAAGAACATATTTGCAACAAAACTATTTACAAGGATAAATGCTGTTTAAAAAAACGCACTCTCAAATTTTTATGTACACTTTCAGCAAAACTAAAATTTTCGTATTTCGAAATTGTTGTGTTTATGTTTAACATGAAGCTTTAAAATATTTGAAAAAAGTAATGGGTCGGCTTCCAGAAAATGTGACAAAAAAAGAAAAAAACTACCCTAAAAAAGTTGAATAATAATAATAATAATAATAATAATAATAATAATTATTATTATTATTATTATTATTATTAAATCGCGCAATCCCATGAGACCCTAGAAGATGTCTAGGTACAACGACTGGTATACGCCACCCGGAAAGAAAAGGAAGATGGGCTAAAAGAAGAGCTTGAGGAGGTGAAGGCCATGTTGCCAGACAAGACACAGAGAGCCGTGGACTTGGCCTGTGAAAAAAGGCGCATCCAACTGGCTTACAGTTATTCCTCTCAAGGACATGGATTTTGATCTGAACAAACGGGAATTTCGTGATGCTGTGAGGCTCCGATATGATTGGCCGATACCCGATCAGCCGTCAGTGTGTGTTTGCGGTAACATTTTTACAGTAGATCATGCGATGATCTGCCAGCGTGGAGGCCTAGTTATTCAGCGCCACAATGAAATTTGCGATCTACAGGCTGAGCTGCTCGACATGGTTTGCTATGATGTGCAAGTTGAACCGGCATTACAACCTATTACAGGCGAAGAGCTTGACAGAGGGACTAACCAAGCCCCTGATGCACGCCTTGATGTCCACTGTAGGGGTTTCTGGGAGCGACAGAGGGCCGCTTTTTTTGATATAAGGGAGTGTCATCCCAATGCGGACTCGTATAGAGATCTTAGCCCCAAGCAAATCTACAGGATTCACGAAAATGAAAAGAGGCGAAAATACAACTCTCGCGTCACAGAAATAGAGCAAGGCACATTCACTCCATTGGTATTTATAACGACAGGAGGGATGGCTGACGAATGCCCGAGATACCACTCAAGATTAGCCGAGCTATTATCTGCAAAAAAGCAAGAGAGCTACGCCACAACAATTTCATGGGTCAGGGCGAAAGTGTCCTTTGCAATTTTGAGGAGTGCACTCCTATGCCTAACGGGATCGAGAACCCCGAGAAGGAGGAACTTAGATGTTAAGGACAGGGATCTAGAAATAGAGAAAGGTCAAGCAGGACTTCCCTAGACTCAACAGCTATAGATATTTTATTATTGGAATTTTTTAATTATTATTATTAGTGGTATTATTTAGCTAAAGCCAGGAATACTGAGCCAAGAGGTTTTTAGCAGTTTTGTAGTAGACATTATTCATTTTATTACCAAATACGATTTTTTAGATTTTTTATAAAGGAAGTTTTTTTTAGCCTAGTTTTTTGACACAATTTTTGAAGCTGTTTTTAAAATAAAAATCGATTAAAACAGTTTTCCCCATAGTTTGCAGCTTAATAATTTTGCAATTATTTATTATTTTGTAATATATTAATCTGTGAGTCTAAAGTCTAAACGGCTATTTGTTATCAATGCTCTCTCATCCAAGCGACCAAAGGATGTGTGGAGAGTAGTACATCGTATCCTCCACCCTAGTCCCAAACCTCTTCAGGCGGACCCGGATAAACTCAACATGTTCTTCTTAAATACAAACGAGAGAACACTAGGCACCAAACCGGATAAAAGATCAGATCTAATAGACCTTGTGAACTCTTTTTCTGAGTGTCCTCGGACCTCGCATCCCTTTAACCTGCACTGTGTCTCCCCAATGGAAGTGGAGAAAGAAATTGACAAACTTCGCTCCGATACATCAACTGGCACAGATCAGATTCCGGTGAAATTTGTAAAACTGGCTAAGGAACATATATCAGGTCCTTTAACATATATAATCAACCGCTGTATTGCAACATCAAGTTTTCCCAAAGTCTGGAAGATAGCACGAATCTCTCCTATTCCTAAAGTTGATGAACCCTTGTCTGACGCTGATTACCGTCCGGTCTCAATTCTACCGACACTATCTAAAGTGTTCGAGCGCTTGGTGCTCAACCAGCTCATTGTTTACATTGATGAGGAAGCGTTACTCGGTCCTACAGTATCAGGATTCCGGAAAGGTCATTCAACAACTACTGTCCTACTGGGGATCCGCGACGCTCTAATTCGGGCATCAAGCAGAGGAGAGGTAACACTGATGGTCTGCGCAGATTATAGCAAGGCTTTTGATACCGTCCAGTTTAGGTCGGTGATCTCTAAGATGCACAGCTTAGGGTTCTCGAAATACTTTTTACTGTGGATGATTGATTATCTAACTCATAGGAGACAGCTGGTGCAAATTGATGACAAGAAGTCTGATATGGCAACAGTGGAATTCGGAGTTCCTCAAGGCTCAATTCTGGGTCCGGTTATTTTCAACCTCTATGTTGCCGACCTCCAGAGTGAGCTACAGTGTGACTGTTATCAGTATGCTGACGATACGACGTTTTACATCCACTCGAAACCATGTGATCTCGATTCTTCAGCAAATCGCATAAATAAAGCAGTTACAAGCCTGAGGGACTATTCTAAGAGTTGCAATCTGGCATTGAATTCCTCCAAGACAAACTGGATGCTTATTTCCACCCCACAGATGGCGCGATATCACAGTTTAGAAGAACGAAAGCTCCCTATCGCTTGTGGCGACACTCCACTAAAACGGATTTCTTGCACAAAGCTATTGGGTGTACACGTGGACCAGCACTTGACCTGGAAGACGCATGTAGATCATGTGTTAAGTTCATCATACGGGACATTGTCAGTACTTCGCAGGCTTAAAAATCTAGCCCCTTTTCACGTGAGGAAACACCTGGCAGAGAGCTTGGTCCTCTCTAAAGTGAACTATGCATGCTCTGTTTATCACTCCCTCCCAGCATTTCAAATGAAGCGCCTCCAAAAGCTACAAAATGCATGCGCTGGATTTGTCACAAGAAGGTTCGCAGGAGTGGAGGACGTTGCAAAGTTGAACTGGCTTCCAGTGAATAAGAACATTGAACTAAATATACTTAAGTTAACTCATAAGTCGCTATACGATGAAACGTTTCCTGAATATCTTAAATTAAATCTACACATGGTCAGTGCTTATAGCTTAAGATCTTCGATTGCGCCTGTCCTTTCTATTCCGAGAGAGTCGGGAACTTTTCAGCACTCGGCAGCAACTACTTTTAATAAGCTCCCTGTAGCTATCAGAAACTTAACTGAGTATAACTCATTTTGTCGTAGTGTGAAGAGACATCTTTCGTGTAGGCAACCTTAAGCAGTGACACAATTATAAATTGTACATATACTATTCTTAATTATTTTTTATTTTTATTTATTTATTTATTATTTATTATCATTATTATTATTATTATTTATTATTTTTAGGCAATTTTTTGTTATCATTTATCACTGTAAATATTAACTACTTAGCGTTTTTAACAGAGTTTTTCCTAGGCTTGTTTTAATTGTAATTAACCTTAGTTAAATATTAACGGATGAAGAGCCACCTAGTGGAAATGCTGTTAATAAAGTCATTATTATTATTATTATTATTGGATGAATTGTTAAATAAAATTATTATTTAAAAAAATTATTATTATTATTATTATTATTATTATTATTATTATGTAGCCATAGCACCATAGCACTTAATGTTTGCTTCTAGACTCTTATACCAACAAATGTCTTTCGAAGATGCACCCCTTCTGCGAGGGAATAGGGGAGGATAATTGTTGTTGTTGTTGTTGGTGGTGGTGGTGGTGTTATATCTAGGGCCTGTATTTTCTAAATTTACTTCCTATTTTTATCTCTATTTTTCTGCATACAAATGTTAGCTTCTTATAAGAATGTGTACTCTTTGTTTGTTAATCAGATTTCTTCAAATGTCGTATTAAAAGAATTAATTCTGACTGGACTCTTTAATCTTCTTCGTAAATCGTACCATTCGTAAGCCAGGCTGATAAATGGAGAAGATAAGTAACGCTGATACTGAAGTCTTAAGTTTAGAGTTTATAGGGAGTTAGCATCCAGCATAAGCTGTTATCTGCCGTCCTTGTAGGTACAAGGATACCTCACATATTTATGTGATCTGGTAAGCTGAAGCCACTCTAAGGGCACTAATAGAGGCCACATGGTAGCGGGCATGACCCCTTAAAACTACCAAACCGGCCAAAGATTGAGCCCAAGCGTTGGCAGCCATGGACAGCCTTCGTTCCCCACAATCGGCTTAATAATTTCTATTCATTAGTGCAAAAGCCTATCTACCAGAATCTACATAAAGGAATTTTTCCGACGTTGAAACGGTTATCTATATGAAAATATAGGAATAAACTGAACAAAAAGGAAGAGGTGTTCGGTGGAGGGTAATTCACCTTGAGCTTTCGGCGTCAATTAAATAATGCACTCGGATTTGCGTAAAAAGTGGCCTAAAAGATTCGAAATTGGGAAATCATAGCCGCCGAGGTTTTCGGAAAGGTCGTAATTGCTGTTTTTGGCAGTCAAAAACGTCAGCTAGCATATTCGAAAAGAAAATAGCTTCCTAAAAAGTTCGTGGAAAGTTCATTTCAGCTCGCATTTTCTCAAAGGAAGATAATGTTCCCTAACATTTTTGGGCGGTTAAAATTTCAGCTAGGGAATCCGAACAGATGAACTTCTTCTAGCTTCTTCTAACTTATCACTTTAAACAGACTACAAACACCATAAAATTCTTAAAAATGCCTTTCTACAGCTTTTGGTTGATTTGGCTCGTTGGGTGCCCCAGAAGGGGAAATATTATTTACCTTGACTACTTATCAAGGTCCTATCGGCTTACCATTTTGATTCTTTTAAATAAAGAGTTTGCCATCTATCGACCACGCACTATGCCAATGTTTGTCTCTCATTAGCTTCCTCGCTCAGTCAGGTCTCTTCGATATCTGTTGAGATTCTCATTGATGTATATTTTCTCTGCGATTAAGTGCTTGCGTGCAGTGTCTGGGAGGCTCCGCCCCGAGGTGGACCTCTTTCCCTTTTTTATATCATTTTTAACAGCAAAGGTACCCCTTTCGTATACCTTCCATTGACAAATGTTACCCCTTTCGTCTACCTAAACAGTAAGTCCTCCTGCCATTTTCATGTAGCGGGCAACAAATTAAAACAATACAGTCATAAGGTACCGGTATGTGTGTTCGAAATATTTTGACAAAAGCCCCTTTTAAATACCTAAATGACAGACTTTCCTACCCTTTCATATACTTCGACTCATGAAATCCCCACCCTTTCATATACCTAAAGCGTAAGAAAAGGTACTCCTTTCGGGCGGAGCCTCCCCGTATAGGCCATGAAAGGGAGTTTTCCAAGTTATCCGCTGACCAGTAGTACGTGACCATATCGCGGGCTCAAGTTAGACCTCATCGACGTCAGCTAATTGATTTTTGAAGTTTTCCGCTGACCAGGTACTGGTGTTCGATTGGATCGCAGGTTCATGCCAGGTGTAGGACTCCCAAACCAAAACGAGGCTTAATTTTTCCCGTGCTTTCTTCATTTTGAGCGCAACAACTACATCTTCGTCAAAGTTCTGTCTTTTAATTCACGTAAAAGGCATGAAAATCAAGAACTACTTCAGTAAAAGATACTCCGGAAGGTGAAGTTTCAACTAATAAAATGGAAGAGCAAAACATTTTTCTCAGGAAATTCTTAAGTTTTGGGTCCACTTGTATGGCACCCGGATTGCGTGGTTGAAAAACAAAATGATTGAACGCTTCAAGGGCTTGTTCGCTTTACCGCGGCATCTTGCAGCTCACCACGAAAGTTAACTTAACAATTCACCGGCATTGATGAAAGGAACGAGTAGCTCAAACTTGGTGGAAGAAGTTCTTTCTTTGGACAAACCGTTTGCTATTTTTGTAGATGCGTGTTTTTACTTTAGTGGATCAATGCGTATTTTCAAGTCGTAGAACTGCTCGACAACACAGGTAACTAATAATAAATTGAAGGTTAGCATTTGAGGTTTAATCGTTATTACTTTTATTCACGACTGAAACTTGTATTTTTGTCTCGACTGGATATAAATAACAATCTACTTGTTTTGAACATGAAGAAGTACCTAGTCGGATTGTTTGTTTGTTGTTTTGCAAGCGAACGAGTGTTTTCCTCCTCTTGGCTGACTGTACATGTTTTTTCGACTTCATTGTTTCTATAGTGTTAAGATTGCCCTTATGTTATTAACAGGTAATCGCAATGAGTCCTAATAAAGTATCTCTCATGTTTTACGCGACGAGGGCAATTTCAGCAAATTTCTGAAAACACAAGTGATATTAATCCTTAATTTTACTCGGCCCCATGCGATTACCTATCCAAACTATCAGGATTGTTTTCCTTTTCCTCTATTCTACGACATTTAAGCTTATGTCTTAGTTTAACGTACTACGAAATATGTTTGTTAAGCCCCGGCTAAAAGATCAAACATTTTCATCCAACATCGTGTTTGTCACATATAACGTTTGATGGCTAAACGCATAATGCTTAATTCCATTAAAACCCCGGCCCCCCGACCCTCGGGACTTAGCGGGGAATTTAACATTTACCAAGTGTTAAAAATCGGCTCATTGCCCCGCCCGCGGGGCCAAGACGTCTGTTAAAAGCCCCCCGTAGCGGGAACGTCCGAACCTAATGAAGAAACTCAACTGAAATCGGGATCGTTGGTCCACTCGATAAAAGTGTCGAACTTTACATGTTCTTCGTTTTTTCATTAAAAACTCCATCCTCTTTAACAAGCTACAATCTCCATGTTACGAGTTTGAATGTGGTTAGAGGAATGTAGTTTGAGGTCCAGCAGAACGCAGGGATGTCGGAACAGCAACAAGGAGATTTATTCCACAAGAACGTAGTGATTACTGCTTAAGACACTTCTACACAACTCACAGCTCTTCCAGGCTTGCAAGTTAAAACGCGACCTCTGTCACACTTAAATAAACACGGCCTCACCGCTTGTAAACACTACTCGATCAACCAATTACTCTAAATCTCCAGCTCGGTGGCTAATATACCTTTTACATCAAATTCTAGAACCTTCTTAAATAGGCTAAAATTAGTAGCATTACAACATTGACGAAAACTGCTGATTCATGCTGACGCGATGTGAAGATATGCCTAATTAATATTCGAGAATATTCTAGACCCGCAAGAATGTTCCAGACATTCACGCAACGCCTAAAAGCAATTTTTATACATAACACTCCATTTGCGCCATGGAAAGCTGGCCTTCGGGGGACTGGGACTGGACATGAACACATGAAGAAGTGTCTCTTCGCTCTCCGTGTCAATCGTTTGATTTTAGCGGACTTCGGTGTTTTATGGCGGAACTCTTAAACCTTTTGAAAAGGAAATCACGGCGAAGCGACTCTGATACTGAAGTACGGTCACCAGAAGGAAAACGAGCCTGTGAAGACTCAACACTCAGCGACTCTACATTTTACGACGAAGTCGACGAAGGCGAAGAAGCCATGACAGCGCTGGGCCTGTCTGACAACATACTCGAAAAACTTCAGCAAATACTAAGCAAGTTAAACAACTCGGAAGCAAAAATAAATACAGTAGAAGAAAAAGTCACACATCAAGAGAATACGGTTGGTAAGATGCAGGACGACATCTCCGCGGTGAAACAGAAGAACAAAGACCTGACGACCACAGTAAACGAAACAGATAAAGCTTTGGCTTTCATGAACGAAGACGTGGAAGAATTGAAGACCCAGGAGAAGAGGCATAAGATTGAAATAGAGAAACTTGACGAGAAAATACGTTACATGGAAGTGTATCAGCGTCGAGAGAATCTCCGTTTTAATAGAATATCCGAGAATGCTGCTGAAGAAGATACAAGAGAAGTAATTTACAAATTCCTTGAGAATCAACTTGGCATTGATCGAGCTCGAGAAATAGTGTTCCAACGCGTTCACAGAATAGGAAAGAAGAAGCAAGGTAAGACAAGGCCTGTTATTGTTGCTTCCTGCGTTTTCAGAATTGAGAATTGGTTTACAGTAGAGCGGTAGAGAAGAGAGATTCCTTAGGAACAGTTTACGTGTCTGCCGATCTACCAAAGGAAATCCGTGAAAGTAGAAAGAAGTTATGGCCTCACCTTAGGAAAGCAAGGTCGGAAGGGAAAACAGCCTTTTTTAGTCGCCCAGAGCCAGATAAACTCTTGATTGATGGAGTTCACTTTAAACCAGCAGAGAACGACGAATAGTATTTATTTACTTCTCGTGAACACCAAACACCCACGATGAGGTTTTATTTATCTATTACTGCAATGTTAATACTCAACTGTAATTAAGTTATTTATACGGAACGACTTTCATATTACTTCCCCAGCATTCAGAAATCGTTAGAAGCCTTTGTGAGCAGTTCACTCTGATTGAGTGATGAAACTGTCAGGGCCCGCCAGAAGTCTATGGCTGCAGTATATTTATTGTTACCCCTTTTTCCGTCGTTCGCTATAAACGTTTCTTAACGCCGTAGCAAGGAGTAGTGAAGAATTTAAATAACAAGGAAATGTTTATTCAAGTTCCTATTGTTTCGTTGAAGTAAGCCCCGATCCCAAAGGCCGTAATTATCATAATTTTATCGTTCGGCCTTTTAAAGTATGTTTTTTTCTAGTTTGAAGTGTATAATTATTGGTAGTTTTGTTTACGTTTTTTATCCTATTGTTTCGTATGTGCGTACTGCTATATCCATTCTTTTGGTCAACTTTACTTGTTTCATCAAAACTGCTAACATTAGCCTTTCCCACATAAATTGGATAGTTTGTCTCGAGATATGGGGCGGAACAACGTCAATTTTAAACTTCTGTCATTAAATGCTCGCGGAATCCGTTCTTTTGACAAAAGAAAGTCTATTTTCAATTGAATATTTAAATCTTCGGCGGATATATGTTTCCTTCAAGAAACATATAGCACCTCTGAAGTGGAAAATATATCGAAAAAACAATGGAAAGGTGATATGTTTTTTCCCATGGAACTTTTCATAGCAGGGGTGTTCTTATCCTTGTAAAGGAACAATTTGATTTTCAATTGCAATCGGTTATGGTTGACTCGCAAGGTCGTTATATTCTCCTTGAGGCTATGATTCAAGATTCCCCATTCCTACTGTTAAATATCTATGCGCCGAATAAATGTGCTGAGCAGTGTGATTTTTTCAAAATAATTTCTGAGGAACTCAAGAGTTCGTCTACACCTTCTGATTTTTCAGTGGTTGTTGGAGGAGACTTCAATGTAATATTTGACCAGGATTTAGACGGGAGTGGCGGTTTTAAGAATACGAAAGCCTCAGTTAAGATTTTAGAAGATATTTGTCTAGAACGGGACTTGATAGATATTTGGCGTGTTAGGCACCCCACAGAGAAACGTTTTACTTGGCGTCAAAAGACTTCAATTATTCAGAGACGATTAGATTATGGGCTGGTAAACGATGGTTTACAAGATGATGCCATTACAGTAGATATAATACCTTCTATTAAATCAGACCACTCTGCAATAACATTGCACATTAATGGTGTAGATGACAGTGAACGGAGTCCATATTTTTGGAAATTTAATTCTGCTTTAGTGAATGATAAGGACTATCGTGACCTTCTTGACGAGGATATTAAAAATTGGCTTGAAGAATATAAAGAGGTTGATGACAAGCGTGTTCTCTGGGATTTGATAAAATACAAAATTCGACAATCAACTATTAAGTATAGTAAAACAAAAGCTGGGATTAGGAAGGCAAAGGTCAGTAGTTGGAAGAAAAATTACAGAGCTGCTCCGAGAAATGCGACAGAGACCCGTCTAAAGAAAGCGTCGAGGAGCTGGAATGTTTACAGGCGGAGTATGGCGAACTCTATGACTATATCATTCAGGGTGCTATTGTTCGATCCCGTGCAAACTGGTATGAAAAAGGTGAAAAAAATAACACATATTTCCTGAATTTAGAAAAATCAAATAAGAAAAAAAGTTGTGTACGGAAAATTGCCACAAGCGAAGGAACAATTACAACTAACCCTAAAAAAATTATGAGTGAATTAGAGTCTTTTTACTCCAGTCTTTACAATGAAGAGAACAGTGGTCATTCATCATCATTTCTTGATGATGTAAAAAAGGTTCCAACCTTGACTGAAGAATTACGAACCGTATGTGAAGGGAAGATAGAGTATAATGAATGTTTTAAAGTTTTACATGCAATCCTTTCAAAAAAAATAAAACTTCTGGAAACGATGGACTAACAATAGAGTTTTATTTGGCCTTTTGGCCTCTGCTTGGAAGAGTTTTAGTAGAGTGCATAAACTTTTCTTACGAGTTTGGGGAACTTTCAAATTCTCAAAAACAGGCTATAATTACACTTATTGAAAAAAAAGGAAAGGATAAAAGGCTAATCAAGAATTGGAGACCTATATCGTTAATAAATGTTGATGCCAAAATTATTTCCAAAGTTCTAGCAAACCGTCTAGAAAACGTTTTGCCAAAATTAATACACTCCAATCAGAATGCGTTCGTTAAAGGCAGGTCTATTTTTGATGCAGTTAGAACCATCGATGATATTTTAGATTACACTAAACGAAATAGCTGGTCTGGAATGTTAGTCGCAGTTGATTTTGAGAAAGCATTCGATACACTGAATTTCCAATTTTTGCTTAGGACCCTGCATAAGTTTAACTTTGGCCCATCTTTTATTCAGTGGATACGTGTTCTGTATAAAAACACATCCAGCTGTGTAATGAATAATGGTTTTATGACCGCCCTATTTCCATTAGGTAGAGGAGTTAGACAGGGCGACCCACTTTCCCCTTACCTCTTTATATTAGCACTCGAGATTTTAGCTATAAGAATAAGAGAGGATAGGAATATACGGGGTCTTCAAATTGGTGAGGAAACAATCAAGCTTTCTCTATTTGCACATGAAATGACATGTATTTTAAAAGATCACAATTTTATACCGCTTTGCTTTGTATTCTCGAGTCCTTTAGAGAGTGCGCTGGTTTAAAGGTTAATGACGAAAAAACAGAAATCTTAGCCTTAGGGAATAATATGTTACATGAAGCAGACTTTCCAAAACACAATCTTTGTGAAGTTATCAAAATTTTAGGAATATATTTTGGTTATAACAAAAGACAAAGAGACAATCTTAATTTTAGGCAAACATTAAAAAGCATAAAGAAAGCCATCAATCTATGGAAATGGAGAGGCCTCTCCCTTTTAGGGAAAATACAAATAGTCAAAACATTCGCTGTTCCAAAGCTTATGTTCAGAGCATCTGTGATACACATTTCCAAAGAATTAATTAACGAGGCGAATTCAATTTTTTATAGCTTTGTGTGGAATGGGAAAGATAAAGTGAAGCGCCATGCATTAATAATAATAATAATAATAAAAGATTTATACCGCGCCAGTATCCTACTGTTCAAAGGCGCCTTACAAAACTTTAAAATTAACACTTAAAACAGCTAAAATTAATTATAAAAAGCTTTTCTAAAAAGAAACGTTTTCAATCTACTTTTAAAAACAGACACAGACAAAGCATTTCTAATTTCACATGGCAAAGCATTCCATAATGATGGTGCTGCTACAGAGAAAGATCTTGCGCCATATGTTTTCAAGTTATAGGATGGAGAAACCAGAAGGTGCTTCGATGATGAGCGTAGTTGACGCGATGGAGTGTAAGATGTAATCAAATCACAAATGTACGACGGTGCCAAGTTATTAAGTGCCTTGTAGGTTATAAGTAAAATCTTAAAAATAATACGTTGTTCAACGGGAAGCCAGTGAAGATTAAAAAGAACAGGCGTAATGTGATCATGCTTTGTTGTAAGTGTGACAAGGCGCGCCGCGGCATTCTGGACGTGTTGTAACTTTTTTATAGTGTAGGCTGGTAGGCCATACAAAAGAGAATTACAGTAATCCAACTTCGAAGTTACAAACATATGAACCAGCAATTCAGTAGTAGTCGCTGAAAGAAACTCCCTGATATAGCTGATATTTCGCAGATGATAAAACGAAGATTTGCAAATGTTAGTAACATGATCATTAAAGCAAAAATGGCTATCGAAGATAGTGCCGATATTTCTCGCCTTTTGCACGGAGTTAATAGTTTCACCAGCAACTGAAATTTCGTGAAGGAGTGGTCTTGGAAGATGTTTAGCGGAGATCACCAAAAATTCAGTCTTGTCTTTATTTAATTTAAGGCGATTAACCATCATCCAATGATTAATTTCATTCACACAGCTCTCGATGTTAGACACCGCTAGATCCCTATCACCCAGTACAGTTGGTTGAAAAGACAAGTATAGCTGTGAGTCGTCAGCATAAAAGTGATAGCTCAAGTTAAATTTCTTTACGATGTCTGAAAGCGGCGAAGTATAAAGCAAATACAAAATGGGTCCCAAGACAGAACCTTGTGGCACTCCACATTCAAGGTCATGTTTCGTAGAGGTACCACCCTCGACGGAGACATATTGCATGCGATTCGATAAATAAGATTGCAACCATAATAGAGGCTTTCCAGCTATCCCAAATCGTACACGCAAACGAGAAAGGAGAATGGCATGATCGACTGTATCGAAGGCAGCAGAAAGGTCTAACAGGAGTAAAATTACAGTTCGACGATTATCAATGGCAGAAAGGATATCATTGTGCACACGGATGAGTGCAGTTTCAGTACTGTGATATTGCTTGTACGCTGACTGAAATGTCTCATTTAACCCATATTCATTAATGTAAGAGATAAGTTGATTAGCTACCAATTTTTCAATTGCTTTGCTGATAAATGAAAGATTCGACACCGGGCGATAATTGGAGAACTGTGTATGATCCAAAGAAGGTTTCTTAAGGAGTGGGCGTAACATGGCAACCTTGAGTTGCGAAGGCATCTGACCAGATTCCAGTGAGATGTTTATTATTTTGGAAATGAAATGCAACAGAACACCAAGTGCATTTCTTGTAACATAACCAGGAAGAGGATCCAGAGCACATGACTTAGCAGCCAGCTTAACGATACACGTATGAACTTCGTCCGCTGTTACCGTTTTGAAATTATCAAAAGAATATGGACAGGCATTGTCAACAACAGGAACTGTATCTCGATGAGAGTGAGCAGCAGTCATTATATGACTCCGTATTCTATCTATCTTTGTAGTGAAGTACTCAATAAACTTGTTAGCAAGATCAGTGGGCGATTTGCAGGGGGATATTGAATATCTGTTTTCCTTTGTAGTAGTTTATCAATTATCTTAAAAAGCTGTTGATAATTTGACTGATTCTCATTAATTAATGATGTGAAATAATTCTTCTTGGAGTCACGAATTAAGTTGTTGACAGCATTACATCCCTCAACAAACAACTTACGATCAGAAGGAAGTTTGGTCATTCGCCAGCGTCGTTCAAGTTTTCTACGGGATCTCTTTAAATTATTTATCTCCTCAGAATACCAAGGTGCAGCCGGACGCAGAGTAACTGTCTTGGTTTGCAGTGGAGCATGAGCCTCAAGTATGGAAGCGAGGACTTTGTTATATTGATCAATCAAATAATCCAAGGATGAAGATGACGAGGCAAAAAGATCAGGAAGGCTTGAATTCATAACATCAACACAAAAATCATCAAAGTCAATAGATCGAAGCTTTCTGAATGAAATAATCTTCTTGTCGAGCGGCGGCTTATTGAGCGATAGCTGGAAGTGAACAGCAGCATGATCAGAGATGACAAAAGGAGAACCAATTGTTAAATTCGAGACAATGTTATCATCAGATCGTGTAATCACAAGATCTAAGGTGTGTCCTTCTTTATGCGTTGAGCCATGTGTATATTGAGTAAGATTGAAAGCATCCAACAATTGGAGAAATTCAGTTGAGTGTTGGGAAGCACAGGTGTCAACATGTATATTAAAATCACCAACTAATAATAATCCACCAGGATCAGTGGTGTATTGTTCCAGGAACGTAGAAAACTCATCTAGGAACAATGAGGGTGTTAAACCATTCAAGGTCGAAGGAGGTGGGCGGTAAACAATGATAACTCTGATTTTTAAATTGACTGTACTTGACAATAACAAATCCATATATTCAAAAGACATAAACTTCTTGAGCGGCTGCAACTTTAAGTTAAAAGATGATCGAAATAACAAGCCAACTCCACCTCCACGAGTAGAACCAGGCCTAGGAACATGATGAAATGAATAACCAGAAGGACATAAATCACGAATAATTAATTCATTGTCAGCATCTGATTGAAGCCATGTTTCCGTAACACCAATAATTAATATCTGACATCGGAATGAGTGGACTCAAGATGCTGGACGTCGAATCTATGGGATCAGAGCAAAACGAGTGACATGTCTAAAGAAATTTTTGGTTGACTACTCAAGTCCTTGGAAAATAATTCTTGACAAGCTTCTTTCACCAATCGGAGGACGCTTCGTCTTACATTGTAATTTTGACACTTCTAAATTGAGAATTAACTTACCAGTGTATTACACGGAGTGCCTTGACGCGTGGTCTTCCTTAAACGGGAAAACGCCAAGTTGTTATCGGGAAATCATTAATGAGATAATTTGGAATAACAAGTTTCTATGTTCTGACAAAAAATCCATGTATAGAAGTGACTTATTAAATCTAGGCGTTGTTAAGATAGGGGATTTAATATCAGCAAATAACTCTTTCTCGTATGGTATTACCTCTTCTATTGGCAATCCCGAACAAAGATTTTTTATCATGAGTATGATTAATTCAATTCCTGCAGAATGGCGTTCCCTTCTCAAAGCTTCTTTCGAGGTAAAAGTGATTGACCCCCTTCCAGACATCCCAACTATTAGGATGGAAAGTGGTAATTTGGTTCCAATTCTCGATAACACTCCTAAACAGATTTACCAACTCTTTCGGCGGCAAAAACAGATCCCACCCACTGCTAAACAGAAACTAACAAACAAGTATTCAAATACAGCAATTAATTGGGAGAAGGTTTATTCTTTAGCCTTTCAAACCACTTTAGAATCGAAGACAAGGGAATTTCAATACAAAATTCTAAACTGTATCGTCTTTACGAACGAGAAACTTAATCGTTTTGGTCTAGTTGAATCCCCAAGCTGTACTTTCTGTCAAGAAATAGCGGAATCCGTCGAGCATTTACTTTTCTCCTGCAGAATACCCTCTGATTTTTGGAAACACGTCTTGTCCTGGCTCAGAGATAATAACTTGTATGTTGAAACAATTAATGAGTCGGACTTAATCTTTGGAAAATTTGATATTGCTAATAATTTTCTTTTAATTAATCGTGTATTGTTATTGGGAAAATATTACATCTACTGTCGGAGATGTCAGAAAGG
>JAEMWC010000318.1:827500-830000 GCA_016490735.1 Pachyseris speciosa
AGTTTCCGCAAGCCCCAGCGAAGGCGCAAAATTCCATGGATATAGTTTTAAAACACGACCACCATCTGCTTGCTGATCCTGTTTGCGGTTCTTAGAATTTCAACTTCATTTATAAGTTAATTTGTAATCGCATATCAGGGAAATTTTCACCAGTGAAATGACGAAATCCAAAGACTGGAAATCATAGGAAGCTGAGACTCAATCTCAGGAGTCCAAAACTATCTATATTTTCGAAAGTCCGGTTAGTACGTTATCTCCATCTTATTTAAGTGCATTTTTTGATATCTCTAATAATGACCCAAAATATCGCGACCGTGGTCTTTTAAGTACTTAAGCTTACCTGAAATCGTCTGACGCCTTTGCTGTCGAGGAAGACGGAGCGTATGTTGATGGAGATGGCGTACTAACCGGACTTTCAAGTTCGTTGAGAACTGTTCTCATTACATTTGTTGTTCTTTGGAGAAGGTCTCTTTGAACGTCTCTTGTATTAGGATTTCCTTGATCCATGAAAGTATGTGACCCCCCGTGACGGCTAATGCACCTACCAGTGTCAAACCCGAGTTGGGGGGAGGGGGGCAAAGGGTGGGTATTTTGACATTTTCTGAAAAAAAAAATTATCAAAATCCCCACCCCCGGGCAAAAAATAATTGTCAAAGTATCAAAATCCCCCACCCTGCGGCAAGGTAAGGCGGTCATATACCCTTCAGTCCTTGTTGCACACAAGAGGACCATGCCAAAATTCCCCACCCTGGGGACGTGATGTCCGATCAAAATCCCTACCCTGGGGATATACGTGACAGTCAAATTCCCGTGGGATGCCCGACCCCCCCCCCTTGGGCTTGACAGTGATAGGTGCATAATATATACACACTCCACGTGCGACTCGATTTTCAACTGTACGTCATGTAATCATAAGTCGTATGTCTCCAAACGAACACGAGATCGAGGTTAGACTTCCTCGCTTCACCGCTGACCAAATGGTGACTACGACCGAACGATAGTTACGATCCGATGGAATGCTGTTTCCACGGCGGTACGGATAAATGTGAAATGCCACAGAGGAATAAAGCAATGTAATATAGCTAGAGACAAAATAATTGAAGTACGATCGAATGGAAGGAAGGTATGATCTAATGGCATCAAAGTACGATCGAATGGAAGGGAGGTACGATCCAATGGAATGGAAGTACGATCCTGAATGGAATGAAAGTACGATCCAATGGAACACGGATACGATCCAATGGAATGCAAGTCGCGATTGGATTGCATTTTTGTCCAGAATGCCCCTCCATAGTAGTCTATCTAACTAAGAAAGCAAACCTTACGCCTTCAGGTAAAAAAAAAAACCAACAAACTGACAATCAAAACACTCTTTATGAAGTATCGTAAAACTAAACAAGAGGCCATATTGGACTTCACTCGGCCTTCTAAGAGGCAATCAGAACTTTCAATTTGATACATTACTGATTCAATTATGCGGTTGTAATATTATGACAAAGTTAGCATAACGAGATATGAATTCCTTCCAAATTTTATTTTCACTATGGCATCACACAAGAATTAACTTCGCTCCATGTGGTAAAAATAGGCAGACCATAATAACTGCGAATTGACACTTCAAGTCTATTCAACATAAATTTTCAATGATCTTTCAATCCGTTTGCATTTTGAAATAAAAATTGTTTAGTGCTGATCACAATAAGCTTTCCTAAATAAAAAATTTATTTAGTTTAGCCTGTCTTTATACCAAAAGAAGACGTGTTCAATTTTCGCCTCGAATAAATCTACGTGAAGGCGACGAAAGCGAATCAGTGCGAATCACTTTGAACTGACTCAGACTGAGCACATATTTCGCTAAAGTTACTTCGAATACAGCGAATCTCTCAATTAAAGATAAAGCACGGTAAAAATTCACCTTCAAACCTGTAATTTTTTTGCATGGTGGATTCCCAGAAACGTTCAAACATTTCGGAAAAAGTTTATAATTCTTAACATGATTTTAAGTGATCCGCGAAGACACATGTTTGTCCGCCTTGCCAAAACCACAATCTCAGTGTCCTCCGATTTCTTCGCTATGAACTGACTGATTTCCACTGTCAAGTGTTCCTCAAAACTTTTTCTTTCGATTGACAGTTTTAGAAAGTTGTGTTTCCCTTCTGAGAACAGCACACTGCTATTTTGCTATCTTTCGCCACGTGGCGGCATTACTGTTGTTCCTTTACATCAGCGCTTGTGTAGAAACGCCGGGGTGAAACACGACAAAGAAAAACGAACGACACTTTTTAGACTCGGATTTCAACTGTAAGTGAAAGTCCAAGTAATTATGCAACCAAAGTAATCTTTCTAATTCTTCGGCAGGCGCAACAAATATAAATAAATAAATAAATATTAAATAACTTTGTTTAACTATGACTGACAAACCTGTGGCTCTCGAAATTCCGGATCGAATTGGAATTCGGAAATGTTGGTTTTTGAGGAGACTGAGGGGAAAACCGGAGTA